>JAVTVY010014602.1:0-68327 GCA_036873755.1 Hanleya hanleyi | reverse complement strand
GTCCTGCCATACAAGGTCAAATGCTTTTTCTATGTCTAGGAAGATACCTAATGTGTACTGATGTTTGGCATTCCCCTTTTTTATGGAGTGTTGTAACCTGGCTATATGGTCTAATGTACTTCTGTTCTTACGAAAGCCGCTTTGGGTTTTGTTTAATAAGTTATTGTTTTCCATATGAAATTCCAGTCTATTTTTTACCATGGTTTCCATTATTTTGCATAGATTTGAAGTGAGAGAAATTGGGCGGTAAGAGTTGCTGTCTGATGGATCTTTACCTGGTTTTGGGATTGGGATAACGATAGATGTTTTCCATTTACTTGGAAGTTGTTTGCTCTGCCAGCTGACATTAATTAGTTTCCAAATTAGTTTCTGTGTTCTATTTGGTAGGTGTTTAAGGATCGTGTATCCTAGTTTGTCTTCACCAGGTGAGCTCTCTTTTTTACAGTGTATAGCTTTGCGGTATTCATTAATGTTGAAGTCTGCATTGAGATAGTTTTCTAAATGATCGTCCAAATCGTTTTCTATCGTTGTTTCCTCCTTAATTTTTCTGAATTCTGGTTTCAGGTTGCTATCGCTACTGTTCGAAGCGAAAGATTCGGCGAGGTGTTCTGCCTTTTCCTTGTTCGTTTTTTTTTTAGTTTTGTTCAGTACAGGGACTGTGTTTGTTAACTTTCCTTGTATATTTTTTATTTTGTTCCATACTTTTTTTGAATTGGTTTTGGTATCTATAGTGTTGCAAAAGTCTTCCCAGCATTTGGATTTAGCTTCTTTGACACTTTTTTCAGCTATGATTTTGAGTTCCTTGTAGTTCGCGTGATCACTTTGGAGCCTACTTCTTTTGAATTTTCTTAGTGCCTTCTTTTTGGCCGCAATATTCTTTGCACACTCTGGGTTCCACCAGGGTACCGGGTTTTTGTTGTGGCGCTGTTGTGATATCGGAATATATTTTTGTGCTATTTTTAGTAGTGAATTTGTAATGTTTTCATTAAACATCTCTGGATCGGAATTGAATATCTCGTCATGATTTAGGCTTTGACAGTCTTTCTGGAAGCTTTTCCAGTCGGCTTTGGAGTACTGAAATTTTGGAGGAGCGTCTGTCCTTTCAGAGTCCGGTTTTATACTAATTTTCGTCAGAATGGCGAAGTGGTCGCTGTCAAGCGTGTCGGGAATCACTTCCCATTCGGATTTAATAGCTAGATCAGGGGAGACAATAGTTAAATCTATTGCAGATAGTTTACCGGTGTTCATGTCTATTCGCGTCCCGTGGCCATTATTTAAATAGCATAGGTTGTTTTGGTCAAGCCATTTTTCCACTACTTGACCTTTTTCGTCTGCCTTAGTGCAAGTGTCGTCCCAAATGGGGTTATGACTGTTGTAATCACCGCATATGATAATAGGAGAGTTAAATTTCTTTGTGATGTTGTCCAGTTCTTTTGAGGAGATTTTCTTTAGACTTCCTGGGGCATATAAATTAATGATGTTAATAGGTTTGTTATTGAAGAAGACCTGAATAGCGTGCCATTCGAGATCGTCACTGGTAGGGCTTTTATCTAGTTCTATGTGAATCAGGTCCTCTTTTATTAATAGGAGGTTCCCCCCTAGTGCACCTGTAAGTCTGTCTGATCTATACGGCTTATATCCGTTTATTGTAAATTTATTTTTTCCTGGCTTCAGAAAAGTTTCCTGAACACAAATTATATCTGGGCTTATTTCATTTACTAAGACTTTAAGATTGTCCCCGTTTTTCGCGATGCTTCGGGCATTCCATTGGAGTATGGTGAGTTGTTTGTTGAAAATTGGGTTGTTATGTATTACGCGGTGGGTCTAACCTATTGTCCCGGGTGTTCTCATATAGAGGTGTTGAGAGCGCTATTGTTTTTCTTGGGAGTTGATGTTTTTCTTTTGTATTTTGGATTGAATCCCCATGCTATTATTTCTTTGGGGTTAAATTCCCAATTTAAGAAGTCTTGAGCAATGCGGGCTATTATGTCAGCTTTATTTGTTTTGAGGTTGGCATTGTGGACTGAGTTAATAACAATGTTAATAAAGCCTAGGAATTCGATTTTACTCATGCTAATTGTTTCGGGCTTGTCCGCGGTTTCTGACTCCATTGTTTGTTCTGTCACTGGTGCCTTATTGTTAATCGCTACTTCGCTCACAGGTTTTCGAAGGTCTATTGTTTCTCTGAGTTTTTGGTTCACTTTTGTTTCTCTGACTGCTTCTGCGTAGGAGATGCCTTTGTCTGCTCTAATATACTGGACTGCCTTAGCATTTTTATAGTAAATACACCCTTTCCAGGCGGAGCTATGATTCTGCTTGCAGTTTGCGCATTTTTTATGGGTTTCTGTGCAGTGCTCGTAGCTATGGGGCCCTGAACATTTGGGACATACAACGCTGGCTTTGCAGTTTCTAGCTGAGTGAGAAGAAATTTTTTGGCAATTAAAACATCTTTTGGGGGTTTCATAGAATGGCTTGACTGTGATGTTACGTAACCATAGGCAGACAGTATCTGGAAGTTTATTTCCATTGAATACTAACATTATGCTGGTTGTATCCGTTTTGTCCTTTTGCAGTCTTTTAGCGAATACTACGTTTTGTTTCGAAAGAGTAGTTCTAATATCGTCTAGCTTAACACTTAGATCAATTCCATAAATTACGCCTTTGCGTTGCTCTCTTTTTTGCTGATACTGTTTTACTGAGACGGGTTTGCCAGCTAGGAGGTCTAACCTGAGTAGTTTTTCATACTGTGTTTTAGAATGGCAGTGGATTTTGAGGTCTCCTCCGGGTAATTCATAGACTGTTTTTACGTCTCCGGCTTGTTGTTGGATGTCTTTTGCAACTTTGGCTTTGGGTAAGCTCGTGGCTTTTATCTGAGTAAGGCTGTGAATGATAGCCACAAAATTCAAAAGACTAGGCCTTTCGGGTAGGGCTCGTTGTTTTTTGGTGGGTGGGGATTTTTCCGTGTTGATTTCCTCGCCGCGCTGGCGTTTTCTGTTTGCCGACTGATCAGATGCAGGGGGTTGGGACATTTTGTGGTTATCGGGGGGAGGTTGACTTGGAAACCAAAAATGTGGTGTTATTATACAGAGTGAATTAAGTGCAGAAATTGAATTGAAAAACTTAGCTCTGGTTTGTATTCCGTCCTGAGTGTAGGCTTGTCGATTTCTTCCGCTGTTTTGGTAGGTAAAGTGAAGTCCTGAAACGCCCGGGGAACAGAGACTGCCGGGAGACACAAAGACTGGCAGGCAAAGCTAGGCTGAAGTAAAATATGGCTGGCTGGTTTCTCTCGCTGTTGTTGTAGTTTAGGTAATCCTGTAAAGCCCGGGGAACAAAGGCCGTAGAGGAACACAAAGGCTGGAAAGCTAGGCTGGTTTGGTAGTCTAGAACACAAAAACACGTCCGTTCACTCTGAGCGCTTTGCACGACAGCATGGGAAGCGAAGCTATGCTTATTTACAAATTCATGAACAATAGAAGCGATGCATATATTGTTAGGCATTGGCAGAATAAACTCAAAAACTAATTGAGCAATAGAATCATCACCGATATGTATAGTTTAACCAAAGCTTTGCGTTAGCGTCAAAGAGATATGAGACAAAGGCAGGCCGCGGATTATGATTATGGTGTGTCAAAAGGGGTCGTTGCCGGAGAGTAACCATTACTTTATCAAGTAATAATTTGTGACGATAATCGCACAATTGTTAATGGGTAACATATACAACAAGCTGTCATGATTATCACCTCGAATCGTTTAGTCCATTTCACACCTTCCTGTCTCAGTGGATCAATCAAAGCCCATAATTTGTACAGTTTCCGTTGTATTCACTGCTTATTGTGCAAATCCCCCATTGGAATGAAGTTCAAAATCACTTTATCTGATAGCTAAGCAGTTATCAGCACTGTAGATATCGATCTGATAACTTCTTACGTTGGTCGACAAACAACGTGCTTTTGTCGACTCTGCATGATACATAACATTTACTTTACTGTTGATATTCAAAACGCCAGAACGTCCCCCTCCCCCACCTCTGTAGTCTTGGGCTCAACCTTGCGTGAGAACACTTGAGCGGCTGTTCAATTTTCACTCCCTCGTAAAACCGACTGGGGGATTGACTCTTATGGTCTGCAGCTCGTTTTTTTTATAATATTTCCGTTGGAATTTTTGCTCAAATGTTGGAGAGACTGGTCAAATTGTTAGATCCATTGATTTAATTTTATGTAAAAAGTTGGGGTGCTTGAAAATTTTGATGGTTTACCGTAAGCATGACAAGGAAATACATTTCCTCAACATAGAAATTAAGTTCCAAATGTTTATCGAAAATTAAGTATTTACACCTTTTTAACACCTTTCAATAAATTTACACCTTTACGGGTGTAAAATCAGGGTTGGAATCAATCTTCATACATTTGCACCTTTTCTACACCTTATTTACACCTCCTAAGGGTGTAAACATGAACCCAGAAGGTGTAAACGTTTGATTTACACCTTTTTTACACCTTTTTTACACCTTCTGAGCTTAGAGTGTGCAGTTATTAGCAGTTTGCAGCCGTTTCGAAGTTATACAATTTTTTAATAAAACTTTCACAAACTGCTTCATTTCAATAATTCAGCTTTAGTACACAGAATTAAATTGGCACTATATTCTACGTCTCAGAATAGATAGCTTTCAGAAAATATATAACTCGTTACGGTGAGTAAATTAATTAAGCGAAAACTGATAAGGTGCCGAGAATCTTAGTTTTATCATATCGACTTCCATAAAACAAAATGAATAAATAAATTTCTCACGTGAATATCCATGGAATCCAGATCTGCAAGGACATATTCTGCTTAAAGTTTGTAAACGAAATCTGTCAGATGTATATGTTAAATTTGCGGTTATGTCATCTTTCATTTTTCAATATAAGTTTAAAAATACTTCTTTTATATACATGTTAATGAATTGTGTTTAAGCCTTTACCGACAGTCATGCTATTTGGCTAAATGTTGAATCGAAAGTAGGATCGCAAACACTGAAGTAAATACAACAGCTATATCACCGTTACAAATCAGTATGAAAAACGATAATTCTCGAACAGGTAAAGACAAATTTTCATGTATGAACATAATAGGAGATGATACATAATTCAATTTTAGCTTTATATCTATATGGAGTCGAGGTCTATCAAACTCATACAAACAAGGCATCGGCGGTAACGAAACAAATCAGGTTTTTCCAATCTGAGGCAAAGGTGAAACAATGCTGGCACAATTGTAGTCTGGAGACATATTTTTTAACGCTCTTGATATTTATCGAGCGATCATTGATATAAGGGGCTCTCAGTATTCCGAACAGATCACGACTCCGTTGTATCTGGTTGGTCATCATAGTTGTTTGATCTTAGTTGTTTGAAAGTAGTTGTACAGGACTGTGAGGCAGAACTGTGACTATAGTTCGGTAATTATTTTATTTTCATTTAGTTTGGCCGAGACAGAACACTGCGTTTTTCGCCTGCTGGCAGATGAAGAATTTGTGCTTGCTGCAAGCTAAATACTTAGAGACATCCTTCCAATGTGTTGGTAACCTGGCGATGAAGAATAGACCTGGATTTTGCGCAACATTGGGCACATGTATCCAAACTTATAGAAGACGGTTTTGAACAGTTTACTGATGATATGTTTGTGCTACGCTGCAAATGTGGAGGGTTTTTGCTATATCGTGAAAGGTGTGGGGTTTTTTGGGTTTTTTTTTAATTTCATGAATAATATAGCGATCAAGCTGTCACTTAGCTTTTGTGAAGTCCAATTACGGCAGATATACATTATAAGTCAACTTATGAATGGATTTGTCAACTCGGTTATATAACACTCCCTATGCTGTTACAACCCGGAAACTACAACTCAAGACCAAATTCTCAGGATAAAATAAACTCTTTTTGTATTCACTTGTAAATATGCCATTCATTGTTGTATTTGATTTGCATAATCAAATGTTGACCAATGAGCGAAATTATTATGTTTTAATTGGGTGGAGGCTTGTAGTGACGATTATTGGCAGGCTGTAATTGAACAATGTTTCAATGATTCGATGAATACTATGGGGCAAACATTATAACTATTAATGGGTGGCTGTAGTTGAGTAGCAAGCGTCAGATAGGACATTCAATATTCAGCCGTCGTCCATAGACGAATTTTCGCGCCAACACTCGAAAGATCTAGTGAGTATAACAGGTACTGCCGATTCCAAATGTATATGGAATAAAAATTATAAGAACACATGGTGACTTCCTACAAAAGGAGAGCGATCAACAATTTCCAATAATGTCACGAAGACATGATAATGTTCTTTACATAAAATTCTAACCTCTGACCATTAGTCTTTATCCAAATGAATTTCACAGTGGTTTTCCAGAGGCTATGTCTTAGTCACGCTTTAATTATGCATGTCCATGTGAATACCATGGATACTGGTCGTGTTCAGGCACATCTAGGCACCGTCGTGATATGACGTAAAAATGACATAAAATGTTGAAAACGACGTTAAATCCTACTGACTCACTTACTTGAATACCAAGGAGATGTAAAACACATGATATCCAACCGGACCCTATCCCGGTTAAGCGGTATTAAACACAAGTTACGAAACATAGTGCCAGAAATCTTGCACGCTACAAGTATACTGTTCAATAATCCATGATTTCTTGAGAGACCCCGAGATTTCTATGAGTAATGATCGGATTATTCAATTCTTCAAGTCTGTTAACACAATTAATCCTCCCAGTGCTGTTTCTTCATCAGCCACTAGTGGGGTCATTCTGCACTATTAGAGGGGATTTGTTATAGTATATTACTTTCGTTTGAAGGCCGGACAGGAAAACGGTTTTCTGTGACCACAATTATCAAAACTACAACACACAAGAGAATTGTCCTATAGAACAACAACTTGTATTTTAAACATTGCGAATGTAAACCGTATTTGACGCTCGTCTCAATATTCATATAATATGGTAATGTCTTTTCTCGTCATATTGGTGCATTCCAGCAATTATTTCAGCAGAGTTCGTGATTTTAGTAGTTCTGTTTTAACGTTAGGTTAGGGTAATTGATAGCTTAGTATGTAAAAAAGCTGTTCAGGTATTCAAACAAACTAATTGTCCTCAAGTAAGTTACGATGAAATCTTCTCTGGTACGACCCAAACGAGCTTCCAAACCAATTGTTCGATAAAACGAAACTCTTACATTCGCAAAATGTATACGGATAATTAGAGTTTGTTTGACCGGGAGCTTCTCGTTTTGCATGGAATTCACACCGACGATTCTTTAGAAAATATTCAAAATTCAGTCGGGAATGGCCGATTCTCAACGTTAACGTCTGATTCTTGTCTGACTGCGAAGATGAGTGTAACCTATAGTTGATTTAAACTCATGGAGCATGCTATTAGCCAAATACAAGGTCTGAATCACTCTAAGGACTCCAAGCTGGTCAACCTTATCGTCTATGATTGCCTTAGTAATACCCGCAATGCCAACATGGCTAGGTAGGCGCTAAAATTAGTAAAACCCGCTGCAACAGTGGAATGTTTCAAACGAATTCTAAGAAGTGGAAAAGGAATTTATTGGTATAGATCCTCGTTCTGAAAATAGAAAAAAAAAACCACAGGCATAAACAGAATTCTGAAGGTGAACGCATAAATAAGTGAAATAAGCGCATAAGTGAAAATGGAACTTTGTCGTGATCTAGCAATTGGGCGAGGCTTGATAACAAACAGAGCTGCTAATAGCAACGATACTAACTTTGAATGGTAACATCACTTTATTTAATCTCAGCATACAAAATAACCATCTTCTGGTTGTTGTTCCAGCAAGTCCTGGGCTCAAGTAAATACAATTACAAATACAATGTTGAATGAATATAATTCATATCCTCAGATGACACGCTGTATGCGTTCAATTTTATTTTATTTTATTTTTTGCGCTTCTTCGCCTATATACAAAAAGTTGTGTTTCGCCATCGCATCAGTGTGAATACAGTAATCCGTATTCATGATTTGTTCACATTCCAAAAAGAATTGATATACATGTACGATGGAGGCATGTTTAACAGAATTTACAATAATATATACATTTCACGGGTGCTCTTCAGAGCACTGCTTATTTACAATAACTTGAGCATATGGTGTTGTACAATAATCACAAATTCAATATAAATTCTCCCGGGTTACAATAAATTAAATCCGATTGATAGCAATATTTGTTATTTAATATATCATGTATATAGACAAAGCATTTTTTCTTGAATGTGATTTGATTATGGTATGGCATAGTATACAACTAAATATCGGAAGATGAACAAACGATTTATTACCTCAATAGTGCTTAATAACTGAAGAAAATAACAAGATACGTGTGTGAATACAGGGGTGCCTAGCATTAACCTCTTACTAGCTGTAGTCGGATATGTTAGATATTTGAGCCCCACAGCAATGTTATGAAGGAGAGTATAACTATCTGACTGGTAGAATCTAAACCATTTCCATATCAACTATACATGTGTAACATTTGTACATTTTAAATGATAATTCATCTATTTAGTTATATGTGTCTATACTAAGCCATTTATCCATCTTCTTACTAATATGCGATAGCTTAGGTGGAAACTGGAAAGCTTAGGCGTTGTATTCAAGCTATAACATGATGTTAAGTTTCAAAACAGGGAGTACCACATATACGGACACTTGTAGTGTCATATTTATATACTTGAAATAACAACGAGAACCTGACTATTAAACCTAGCCATACGCTTATTTCGAAAGTTCTGCACGGAATACTAACACCATTATATGTACATAACAATAGAGGTTTGCCATCTCGGTTCTGAATATTTTCAGCTCTGGCGGGTTGCAGGTTACACTGGAAACAGACTCAGTGTAAATCCGTCATTTTCTTTAACCACATTTATTTCAACTTATTTGTGGAATATTTGCCCCTCGTAGGCTGCTTATATTTCTGTAGTTCATGGGTGGCCCTGTTCCACCAACTGTTTTTCTGCCACTTCAAGTGTCTTTCGGGATATGTCAAACCCATCATCAATCTTTTTCAAGATATAAATCTCAGAGCTCATCTTTTTGTAAGAAGTAATTAACCTGCGAGAAAGCAGATCGGTATGTAGGTCGATGCCTCCCAGGACATCAAAGTGGTTACGTGTTACTGTTATTTATCTCTAGGTCTCAATTTCATTTCTGTGGATTTCAGCGAATAGTAGTAGCCTTTCCACGATTTCCAGTTGATGCCGTTGGCGTAGGTTAGAGTGGTTCCCTTCAGGTAGAGTCCGTTAAGATTGGCCCAGTGACAACTTTCGTACCACCAGGCCCCTTTAAACTGCGCAGCACAATTCACCACTGTGGCATCATTGTCCTGATCTCTGGTGGAGAACTTCTGTCCGTTATGTAGACTCAAGGAATCCCCTGGAATGTTCAGATGAAACCGTGAAAACATCCTAAATAGCTATTATATTGGGGTAGTAGCGATAAGTAAGAATTGTACCAATCATTTCCTAATGCTTGTCCGACTTACTTAACCCTACCAGGCCTAGGGGACCGAAATGCCCCCCCCCCCCCCTACCAAACTTTCTGTGCTATCTCCGGAACGACAAAAAATGGAGAATTGAAACTTCATGACTTTATCGTATATCATATTGGGGTCATTTTGAGCCTATTTGCTTGACCCCCGAACAGAGGATCATGGGTAAATTCAAGATGGCGATCACGTGGGGAACCAGAAAAATGATTTTTTTTTCGTCATATTTCTTCAAAATTTCTGCTTTTCCGCGATGAATAGGGGACACAACCTATTTTATTTCACATCACATTAATATTTACTAATTTATCATACAGTTTTTGCGCAGAAACTGCATAAATAAAAAATTCGAAAAATATGGCCGAAAAATCGGTCAAAAAATGCCGTTTTATAAAATGACGTCACTGTTTCATCATCGAAGCGGCCATCTTGGATTTTTTTACATTTTCTGGTAGAGCTGGACCCAAGGGTATGGTGTGGTAAGTTTCAGCCCCCTAGCTCAAGGGATAAGAAAAATAATTAGGGGGGCCATTTCGCCTTCGCCCCCAGGTGTCCCAAAAAGTCCCAGGCCAGATAGGGTTGCGGGAGCTTCTTGAAATTAGGGCGTACTGAGAAATGGAATGACATGGTGTGCCGAGTTAGAGCTCCTAGGAACTCACGTGCATCCTTTTTCGAACTCCACAAAGAAAGAATGGTTTATGGTATGTCAAACTCTGGAAGATTTAACAATCACAAAAAGTTTCTCAGGGAAAGAGGTATTTGTCTTCTAACCAATCATAACGACATACCAAAAGTATACTGGACTCCCAAAATGCATAAATCACCATACAAAGCTAGATTCATAGCTGGTTCTAGAAGCTGCACCACCAAGCTTCTTTCAATCCTATTGACGAAGGCCCTTCAGGAGGTAAAAGCATTTTGGGAAAGGTATTGCGCCACTATTTCTAAAAACATAATGTGTTGAATGTATGTGGATATTCAAAAACTCAAAATGTCTTACGGAAGAACTTGATGCTAAAGGTCACATACCGTACAGACATGTATCCACATGGGATTTCTCGACTCTCTATACTACAATCCCTCATCAGGACCTTACTGGCCGTCTAAGTTCATTAATAGTATCTGTGTTCAAGGAAACTGATCGTAGATATATTAATGTCGGAATAAATAAAGCATTCTTTAGCCCTACTACATACAAGAAATATCATTCATGGGATGTTTCTTTGTTTATAGAGTTGCTTGAATTTCTAATTAAAAATATCTATGTGAAATTTGGCAACACAATATATCAGCAGCATATAGGTATTCCAATGGGTACTAAATGTGCACCCCTGTTGGCTGACCTGTATGTGTTCTCTTACGAATATGACTATATGTAGGCGCTTTAAAAAACCGATCCATTCAAAGCCCGTTCCTTCTCATTCTCATATCATATTTAGATCTATACCTCTATAAAATGAAGCGAGCATTCTCTCTCGTCGACTTTATGACAAAAGAGATGATTAAAATTTCGACATCGTAAACTATCCCTTTCTGGACAGTAATATTCCAGTGGGACCTGCATTTGGCGTATACATATCTCGCCTAGTAGCATTTGCTTGATCCTGTGTTAAATGTTACGATTTTAATCAACGTCACAAAACATTGTTGCAGAAACTTATAAAACAGGGCTATTCCACCAAGCGCCTCCACTCAAAGTTTCTCAAATTTGGCGATACATATCGCATGCTGATAGCAAAATACGAACGTAGGGTGCAATATCTATGGCGTTGACCGCTTCTCTTTTGCAGGAAACTAGCCTATGTTTATGTATACTAAGATTGTTTTTTTTTTAATTTGGTGCTAATACTGTTATATGGAATATGGAATAGGTCTTTGGATTATGAACGCGGATATTCTTTAATGAACGTCGGCTGAATTATGAATGACGGACTAGACGCTTGTAACCGGCATATGCCATTCTTATCAAGGACCTCATGCTCTAATTTAAAGAACCTCCCTAAAAAGTATGCTAATATGACACTCGCCCTGTAAACTATAACTCAAATGCACTGAAGGAACTGACTAACAAATACAAACATACATTCACTTCAAAATAATTTAAATCACTTCCCAGTTACATCATACGGAATCAACTGACTGTGATGGTATGTAGCTGGAATTGGCTAAAAATGTATGGACATCCTTCAACATATCTCGAATCTTAAATATTAGGTGAAGGGAGTGGAGCCATATATAGCTGCCTGTCTAGTGATAGAGCTGAAGGAAGCAAACAGAGAAACGCTTATCCTGCATTCCACAAGTAGAATGTTACTGTAAATTTCAGTACAACAAAACAGTCTATTTCCGTATTGCAAGTCCAGCCTCAAGTCATAGCAACTCTAAATTTACCATCGTATATTCTGTTACACTAAACAAGAAGCAATGCGTTCCTATATCGATTCGTGTTAAGCATAACCCCAAAGATAAGTGATAAGAGAAGATATAAATCCGTTTTGCTACGGTTCGGGGAAACTATTATGGTGACCAAATTTTGATTCTATTATAACAGTACTTAACGGAAACTGTTAATTTTATTTGTTCGTAAGATAATTGTCAAGAACTGCACAACAAAACAGAAACATAAAACACTTGAACCTTCATATTAGCCTTTTTGCACACAGTTTTAGCATGATACCTTCTTCCCAGTGGTTTGCATCTAGTCTCGAAATGAGTCCACTGTAACAGTGAGTAAGAGTCCGCTTGGATGGATCAATGGTCTTGACGTTGTGTTGTTACTTACCTACTTCAGGGTTGAGAGTTCCATCGAAGCCAGAAACCTTCAGACGATATTTTTGTATGGGGCTGCCAACATCGAACTTTTTATATTTCACACTAACTTTATTATTTCCGAAATCTTCCATGTCAATTCGAAGCTCGTAGTTTTTCTGTGACGTCAGTAAGTGAAGTTTGTAGTTGCCTTGAGAATCAAAGAGAGAAAAGCATATATGATCACAACAATTTAATATACACCCACACTACATCTACATTTAGATTGTTTCTTATTTTCCAAGGAAGTTGTACATGTATCGTCTACAATGTGACAGGTCAAACATACGGTAGATTGCATCTGTCTCAATTGCAATCAGTATGCGAGGAATATAAAGATAAACACATGTGCTAGGCCTAGTTTCCTTTCCAAAAAAGCGATGTACTTTAATGCAAATATGAGGCATGTTCTGGTACTCCTGTCATTGACGGTCTTTTCGTTTTAATTATAAAGAGAGTATATTTCTGTCGGATGTGACGTATCATACTCACACTTCGATCGAGACCTATCATTTGAATATATAATGATGATGTGCCAGTAACGTTTTATTCTCTCCACCCACAAACAAGCACGATGTCTGCTAATGATAACTTACATGATCCAGTATTGACTGTGGATGTTATCAAACATCAACGTACAGTAACTATATGTTAGCTGATGTTTTGTTCTGGAGCTAATGCCCTCGCGGACTAAGTATTGTATACTAACCGGGGGATAAGATGGAGGGTGGAACATTCTATTACAAACAGACACAAGAAACCACAGCGTGGGGTGTCATATCAAATATATATGAGGCAAGACAAACACACCGTGAAACATTGTGAATTCTCTTATATATTGTGCTAAGATAGAAGTGGTCAATATATTCTGAAGATAATACCATTTACCTGTGCCTTGTGCTGTTCTCGTGTTATATAGGGTGGATGACGGGTGTCTGGTTCCATGTTGCTTCAAAGATTTATCCTTTGAAGCAACAGGAACGCAACCTGGCTGGGTGGTGCTTAGTTGGTTCGTCGTGATATGACTGAAATATTGTTGAAAGCGGCGTTCAATCCTATTCACTCACTCACCCCCATGTTCCCACGTTTCCAGAATTCTGATAGCATTGGTATGTCACTAACCCACATTATTGGACAGGAGTAATTACACAGAGAGTGTATTCAATAATTTCCGGTTAGGCTGGGGGCACCTTTGATCTATATGACAACTGATAATTTCAGCACCATACATCATCTCTCACTGATGTATCCACTCAAACAAACAATGAAATTTGATGATTTCTAGAATTTTAGGTTCCAGTAGATTTGATCTCAATGTTGATACGCGACATCTGCGCCACCCGTCATAGTTTTCCTGGTGAAATCAGAGACAAATCGAGCAATTTGTTGAAAAGTTCAGAACATATATAATGAAAGTCGGATGGAGAAGTAGAAGTCGGAAAGGAATGAGAAGGCGTATTCCATAGGACTTGCCCAGGTATAGCTGATGTAGTTCAATAATTATAAAATGCATACCTAGCCAAAATTCAGACAAGAATGTACCGAATCCCCTTTCGTACGAGTCCCAGTCTTGAAAAAAATCCACTGATCCATTTACTCTCCTTTGGAAAACCTGGAATAAATAAACGGGTTATAAAATATATCAGTACATGTAACATACATGCATATCCAGGCGTATACCTGAAGATTCCGTGACATGTTTCAGGTGCAGTAGGGACAAATGTTGACATAGTTGGCCTTCACGAAATCACAGCGATTCATCGCGTCAGCCATGACCTTTTCAAGCAAATCCTGTATCACATGAGGTCGGGTGGCTCCGGTACATTTGAATATTCAGCAGACCCAACCGCTCCACCGTACAACCTTTTATACACCTCAAATACATGCAAGAAGTGTGACACGTTATTTACACTGAGGAACAAAGTTGTCAAACGTAAATCTACATCATCTTTGTGACCAGAAATAAATGATCCTTGAAGCTTTAACCTGAAATTGTAATTAGCTAATGATTTGCCTAGAAGCTGACATGGAAAACGCATAGGTTATTTCTTAATCTAATAATAAGTGACAGTTGGTGAGTGGAATGTTTGTATAAGTTGCCAGAAATAGCTTGACTGATTGCCTTTGAGAATGACTTTAACATGTAATAATAACACAAACGTTCTGTGGGCTTACATAACTACATGCAGTTGTTTATATACCTCATATCGTCAGTGAAAACGTTGCATTAACTGTTCGTTCCAACTCTACTGTACGCGGAATTCTTCTAAGGGCTGTCGGATCTGACCTATGTCCTGTTCGATAGATTCATCATGAGCCTTATTCTCCAAGAGTTTGGAAATATTGAGCATATAGAGCTTTCGTCATATCTACATGCTTTTATAATGAATGGAGTTGACTTCGCAAATTATAATAATAATTTGCATACAAGAAAAGACGACAAATTGTAAGAAAACCGTCTTTCTGGCCCCCCATTTAAATAGGTAGATTACACAATCTTGACTATTATCATACACAAATAAGCAGGTTGTTCTCATCAGAACCAGATGGATTGAGTAAATTAACTATTTAAAATGGGTACAGAAGGGATGGGAATTTGGTTTTATGTCACACTCAAGGTTATTTCACTTTAAGTGTGTATATTTATATCCAGCTATATCTCGGAAGGCAGTTTCGGCAAAGCACACATACTTGTGCTGCGTAGGCAGTTCCGTGCGATGTGAAAAAATGCAATTACGAGATGCCACGTTGACGTCATACGATTCACTTTATGATAAAACCTTTGGTATATTAGTGAATATTAATATCAGAATTAGGCGTACAATTTAAGAGATGCTAATCCATGTTAGCAGCCTCATCTCTACATGTATCTGTAAATTCCTATTTGGACACTGGATACACGATCTGCTGGCTATAATTGATCACTGGATACACGATCTGCTGGCTATAATTGATCACTGGATACACGATCTGCTGGCTATAATTGATCATGTTAAAACATTTACCATGTTTAACTAGTAAAATAATTTTGATGCATACAATAAACTGACTGATATACAATAGCATATAGCAATATCTGTATGCTTTGCTCCGTTGAAGAATCTTGCAGCTTTTCATTCGCAAATTGCCTGAACCCATCGAATTTATCAACTGAATGGCCACATATTAGGCCTTTATCATAGTACTTCATCTATGTCCTGTTTCTTCGAGAATAGGATAACAGTTAATAGCATTCCAATTCGTGTTGACCTGTAGGATATTCCATATAACAGAGACATCTGTATACCTATTTGACCATGATAGCTACTACTCCACATAAAGTGTTATCAAACAAAAAAAGTGAAATCAGATATCAAATTCAGAATCTGTTATTCACATCCTTCCCTTGCTGGTGTGAAGTTAATAGGTTCTGCAATTTCTTATCTCCAGAAAGGGGAAGTAACTTGCTTTCCTCGTCGTACATACCTTTTCAGTAGCATAATTACAAATCCAATATTTATTTATTTACACATGCATAGCTGAATTTCAAGACGACGTTGAATGAGAATACCATGCTTATAACGTCTGTATCACCATGAATTGGCTTACTCGAAGCTGGCGTAGTACTTATCGTGGTAATAAAGCTTGACTTCGAATCAAGATGTTGACCCTTCATACTCTCGTGTTCACAGTCTGATTGCTTCTCGACGTTGTCGTGTGTATTACGTTATCATCAAAAAACATAGGCTTCCTCAAAGGAAAAACTTCAACCTTGCTTCCCGGGATAGTATCTGTTTTAATGTGAGGTACATGTGACTGGTACCTGGTAACTCCCATAACGACGTAAAGCAAAGAAAACCCAGCTGATTGTCCAACAGTGTGCCAAATTGAGTGCATTGTTACTCTGAATCTGACATCTCCATGTACATCAAGAATGTGGAGAGCGTGATATAACTTTCAAATGTTCAATAAAAAAGCATTTTCGTTCTAAATTGTGGTATTTTAATCCATTAACTTCCTCTGTACTGGCATTTTAACAGTTTCAAGTTGGTATCAGCACTGTCATGAACATGAATGAAGCAACGATATACTTATCATCACATACGTTGTTTCACAGTCCATACTCCGAGCTTTCGGACAAGATACAATATGTTGAAAATATTCGTCCAGAAATTCCTCATCTGTGTATGCCAATGACAGGCAATCACTGAAATATATTTCTATCGGTACATAAGTATACTTAAGTATACCATACACTTAAGTACCGATACGGTACAGAGAAGGTTAAGGTATATGCCAAATACAACCGTGTTCTCCTTGGACAGAATATTCAATAATGCCGTATAACACTGCTTAAATGAACGATTGACGAACGTTCGCGGTTATCCAACCTAGAAGCGACTGAAGATGTGAACCGCCATCCTCGCGAGCCAGTCTATCAATCGATACGTTAGGATCGATACACTGGCTTGATTAGTTAACCATATCATTTCTGGGTATAAACAGCTCGAGGGATTTCCACTAAACCTAACCAATCAGTAAGCGCGCTGAATCAGCTAATTACACCAATCCGCTGCAAACTTTGAGGTTTGACTATTTCGAATTGTATCACTGGCCAAGATCACCTTTGAAGTCAGGTTGAAATCGACATCAGGTGTCAACGCTAGGCTTAAGATACCGTCTTGCTATGTCAAAACTATCTCGGGTGATGAAATGTACGCGACTGTGCATTAGACGCAACCAACATATCCGAATCACCAAAACAGTCCAGGTAAACCCTTGCAAGAATAGAGGAAACCGTAGCCAAAGTCTACAAAATTATATTGGCTAAACGAAATCACGCTACAGTTTCGAATATATACTTTGTAGCAATTCGAGCCAGATATTGTTGTGGTTGTTGTTCCTTTGACATAGATGTCTGAAATTTTTGAAGTGTTAGTAACGCAAATGCGGTCCAGCCATCTATCATTTCAGCGCACGCGTATACAACCATGCAGTTCAATAGATGAATATTGTCATTTTTAGGGCGATATGTCAATGCCACAAGAGAGCAATTCCAGCAGAGTTTATGTATTGAGATAACGTATTATCCGCACAAGGACAGTAAATCAACATATGATACAGACGCTCGATTTCATGGACATTATATAGATATGCTGGCTACGGAATATCGTATATCGTCCAATTCGGGAAAGATGAGGAGATTATATATATGAGACTAATTAAGAAATAATTCCTTGTTTACCACGGTAAAACAAGGGGAATAATTCGCGATGCAACAGGATGAGTCTAATGTTGATCATGAAAGCTGTGGCCTGAGTGATCAAACTTAGACATCGTATCGCGATTTTACCGCAGTAAACACGGAATTATTTCTATTCTAGTATGCTGTAAACGACAGAATTGGGAAAACTATTCGTCAAAAGGAATATATTTTCAAGTAATTACAAGTTAGCACCCACAAACCTGATAAAAATGCGTTAGCCATCAATTAATCGAAGCAAACAACACCTGCAAGTCGGGTGAAATCGACACGCATGGGACGAGTTCACACTACGGCAGCTAGTGTATGCTAAAACGCTTACATGTCCAAGTGATTAAAAAAAAACAATGTTCCCAACTTCCAATACATTTCCAGACTATCCCAAAGATAGCTTGAACCTTTGATGGATTATTGTTGTTCCGGTAATTTATCTACAAAGGTCATATTGCAGTAACTGGGCACGCACAGCAAATCACATGACGTTGAATTATCTGCATCAAATCGCTTATAAGTGACAACTACTGAAATAGGATGCCACCTGGCCTTCCTTCCTTATATTTAATAACGTTATTCGGTAAAAAACATTAGGTGTAGTAGAACACTTGTCATATTGAATATAGTATTTCTTGTGCGTCGCCTGTCAGAGTAATGAATTTCATCGAAGACAGCTTACGGTACATCGATAAACCCCCAGAAAAGAACTGGCATTAAGAATAATCCCATCAGATTGCATTATTTTTCTCCCTTCATTTTTCATCATGAAAGGCGTTAACGTATTTGTCACTGGTATAACGCATAAGAACATAAAGAGGGTGTAAATGTGTTGCAGTCTGTTGTTTTAACAAAAGCTTCTACATATACGACGTGTTCAAAGAACCAATTTGTAAAGTGTTTCGACAACAACAAACGATGCTGTCATGCATGACCAAACTTTGCCTGAGTATATGGAGATCCAATGTTTTACATCGTCTGGAAGCAAGAAGATGCTCATTTAATAAAACGGTTGGTATAGGCAATTATCCTTCACGATAAGTTGTTTATACAAGCCTCAGTATACGTCAAGGCGGGTTATACTAGTTTGATTGTTAACCATGTGCTATTTCCACGTCCGTTATCAATAAGAAGTAGAATATTTCATTAGGCCGGGAAAAGTTACACGGCAAGTCAGTGAGCATGTCTGGGTCACTTCTGTTTGGCCAAAATCATGGAGTTCGATGCTGATCCCTGTAGACAATACCCATAGTGGAACGATTGAGCACCAAGTACATTCATATATTTGTCTGGTATGACCGTTCAGACAACGGCATATGGGCTGCTATGGAATTATGGATGAAGACAGTTTCAGAACAGCACATATATTGCGGCCGGATGTTTTCGTGTAGTGTCTTAGCTTTTTCTTTGATCCAAACTAGGGCAGCCTATTCTCCCATTAGACCTGTCATTAATCCGGTAACACGAAACAATGAGGAAACCGACTGGGGACAAATGAAAAGTTAAGCGAATCATATACATGTAACATGTGTCCAAGTTTACTATTATTGGGATGAAAAGAAAGATTTCTGTGATTTCAGATTGCTGTTCAACCACAGTATGTAGCCAGAACATGAAACAGCCCGTAGACACGTGTTTGAACAACGACTGAGGACTCCGTGGAGCACCTCGTATTCCTCTCTAGCTAATGCCACAGATACAGACTATCGAGCTGATGTTAACACGAGAAGTCACAGAGGAGGTAAGGCAAGAGCACAACAGACCGTACAATTAACATACATTCTCGAGAAAGGAATATTATGTTGCCTTTCTTTCATCACCGGCAGCTGTTGGCTGATTTTATCTGTCAAACAACTGCAGCACGTTAACAAGTGGCATTGGGTGGGCAATTTGGAGCATCTTCAAAGGCCAGATAGTCGAGAAAGGTACTGATAAAGCATGGAATTATAGGGTAAAGCGAAACTAAACTGGCCGAATAGAAAACATAGTAAACGCTGGAGGAATGTGGATAGATCTATGCGATTATAAATGTTATATTTTGGATCCACTTGCTCCCAATAAACGCAGAACTGCCTGCGATCCATATCCGCTTCACCTCTGCATCCATATTATTCGAATCTATAACATAATATCAGTGAAGAAACATACTATACCAGCGTACAGTATACTCTGGTATGAACTGTATAAACTGATTTTGTGTATGGACCTTAGTCTTTTTATCCAATATTGAATCATTACCAGCGTACAGTATACTCTGGTATGAACTGTATAAACTGATTTTGTGTATGGACCTTAGTCTTTTTATCCAATATTGAATCATTACCAGCGTACAGTATACTCTGGTATGAACTGTATAAAGTGGTTTTGTGTATGGACCTTAAGTTAGTCTTTTTATCCAATATTGAATCATTACCAGCGTACAGTATACTCTGGTATGAAGTGTATAAAGTGATTTTGTGTATGGACCTTAGTCTTTTTATCCAATATTGAATCATTACCAGCGTACAGTATACTCTGGTATGAACCAGTGATTTTGTGTATGGACCTTAAGTTAGTCTTTTTATCCAATATTGAATCATTACCAGCGTACAGTATACTCTGGTATGAACTGTATAAAGTGATTTTGTGTATGGACCTTAAGTTAGTCTTTTTATCCAATATTGAATCATTACCAGCGTACAGTATACTCTGGTATGAACTGTATAAAGTGGTTTTGTGTATGGACCTTAAGTTAGTCTTTTTATCCAATATTGAATCATTACCAGCGTACAGTATACTCTGGTATGAAGTGTATAAAGTGATTTTGTGTATGGACCTTAGTCTTTTTATCCAATATTGAATCATTACCAGCGTACAGTATACTCTGGTATGAAGTGTATAAAGTGATTTTGTGTATGGACCTTAGTCTTTTTATCCAATATTGAATCATTACCAGCGTACAGTATACTCTGGTATGAACTGTATAAAGTGATTTTGTGTATGGACCTTAAGTTAGTCTTTTTATCCAATATTGAATCATTACCAGCGTACAGTATACTCTGGTATGAACTGTATAAAGTGATTTTGTGTATGGACCTTAGTTAGTCTTTTTATCCAATATTGAATCATTACCAGCGTACAGTATACTCTGGTATGAACTGTATAAAGTGAGTTTGTGTATGGACCTTAACTTAGTCTTTTTATCCAATATTGAATCATTACCAGCGTACAGTATACTCTGGTATGAACTGTATAAAGTGATTTTGTGTATGGACCTTAGTCTTTTTATCCAATATTGAATCATTACCAGCGTACAGTATACTCTGGTATGAACTGTATAAACTGATTTTGTGTATGGACCTTAGTCTTTTTATCCAATATTGAATCATTACCAGCGTACAGTATACTCTGGTATGAAGTGTATAAAGTGATTTTGTGTATGGACCTTAAGTTAGTCTTTTTATCCAATATTGAATCATTACCAGCGTACAGTATACTCTGGTATGAAGTGTATAAAGTGGTTTTGTGTATGGACCTTAAGTTAGTCTTTTTATCCAATATTGAATCATTACCAGCGTACAGTATACTCTGGTATGAACTGTATAAAGTGATTTTGTGTATGGACCTTAAGTTAGTCTTTTTATCCAATATTGAATCATTACCAGCGTACAGTATACTCTGGTATGAAGTGTATAAAGTGGTTTTGTGTATGGACCTTAAGTTAGTCTTTTTATCCAATATTGAATCATTACCAGCGTACAGTATACTCTGGTATGAACTGTATAAAGTGATTTTGTGTATGGACCTTAAGTTAGTCTTTTTATCCAATATTGAATCATTACCAGCGTACAGTATACTCTGGTATGAAGTGTATAAAGTGAGTTTGTGTATGGACCTTAAGTTAGTCTTTTTATCCAATATTGAATCATTACCAGCGTACAGTATACTCTGGTATGAACTGTATAAAGTGAGTTTGTGTATGGACCTTAGTTAGTCTTTTTATCCAATATTGAATCATTACCAGCGTACAGTATACTCTGGTATGAACTGTATAAAGTGGTTTGTGTATGGACCTTAGTTAGTCTTTTTATCCAATATTGAATCATTACCAGCGTACAGTATACTCTGGTATGAACTGTATAAAGTGAGTTTGTGTATGGACCTTAACTTAGTCTTTTTATCCAATATTGAATCATTACCAGCGTACAGTATACTCTGGTATGAAGTGTATAAAGTGATTTTGTGTATGGACCTTAGTCTTTTTATCCAATATTGAATCATTACCAGCGTACAGTATACTCTGGTATGAAGTGTATAAAGTGATTTTGTGTATGGACCTTAGTCTTTTTATCCAATATTGAATCATTACCAGCGTACAGTATACTCTGGTATGAAGTGTATAAAGTGATTTTGTGTGTATGGACCTAACTTAGTCTTTTATCCAATATTGAATCATTACCAGCGTACAGTATACTCTGGTATGAACTGTATAAAGTGGTTTTGTGTATGGACCTTAAGTTAGTCTTTTTATCCAATATTGAATCATTAAATAAAGCGTACAGTATACTCTGGTATGAAGTGTATAAAGTGATTTTGTGTATGGACCTTAGTCTTTTATCCACATAGAATCATTACCAGCGTACAGTATACTCTGGTATGAAGTGTATAAAGTGATTTTGTGTATGGACCTTAGTCTTTTTATCCAATATTGAATCATTACCAGCGTACAGTATACTCTGGTATGAACTGTATAAAGTGATTTTGTGTATGGACCTTAGTCTTTTTATCCAATATTGAATCATTACCAGCGTACAGTATACTCTGGTATGAACTGTATAAAGTGATTTTGTGTATGGACCTTAAGTTAGTCTTTTATCCAATATTGAATCATTACCAGCGTACAGTATACTTGGTATGAACTGTATAAAGTGGTTTTGTGTATGGACCTTAAGTTATCTTTTATCCAATATTGAATCATTACCAGCGTACAGTATACTCTGGTATGAAGTGTATAAAGTGATTTTGTGTATGGACCTTAGTCTTTTATCCAATATTGAATCATTACCAGCGTACAGTATACTCTGGTATGAAGTGTATAAAGTGATTTTGTGTATGGACCTTAGTCTTTTTTTATCCACATTGAATCATTACCAGCGTACAGTATACTCTGGTATGAAGTGTATAAAGTGATTTTGTGTATGGACCTTAAGTTAGTCTTTTTATCCAATATTGAATCATTACCAGCGTACAGTATACTCTGGTATGAAGTGTATAAAGTGGTTTTGTGTATGGACCTTAAGTTAGTCTTTTTATCCAATATTGAATCATTACCAGCGTACAGTATACTCTGGTATGAACTGTATAAAGTGATTTTGTGTATGGACCTTAAGTTAGTCTTTTTATCCAATATTGAATCATTACCAGCGTACAGTATACTCTGGTATGAAGTGTATAAAGTGAGTTTGTGTATGGACCTTAAGTTAGTCTTTTTATCCAATATTGAATCATTACCAGCGTACAGTATACTCTGGAAGAACTGTATAAAGTGATTTTGTGTATGGACCTTGCTAGTCTTATCCAATATTGAATCATTACCAGCGTACAGTATACTCTGGTATGAAGTGTATAAAGTGATTTTGTGTATGGACCTTAAGTTAGTCTTTTTATCCAATATTGAATCATTACCAGCGTACAGTATACTCTGGTATGAAGTGTATAAAGTGATTTTGTGTATGGACCTTAGTCTTTTTATCCAATATTGAATCATTACCAGCGTACAGTATACTCTGGTATGAAGTGTATAAAGTGAGTTTGTGTATGGACCTTAAGTTAGTCTTTTTATCCAATATTGAATCATTACCAGCGTACAGTATACTCTGGTATGAAGTGTATAAAGTGAGTTTGTGTATGGACCTTAACTTAGTCTTTTTATCCAATATTGAATCATTACCAGCGTACAATATACTCTGGTATGAAGTGTATAAAGTGAGTTTGTGTATGGACCTTAAGTTAGTCTTTTTATCCAATATTGAATCATTACCAGCGTACAATATACTCTGGTATGAAGTGTATAAAGTGAGTTTGTGTATGGACCTTAAGTTAGTCTTTTTATCCAATATTGAATCATATGCCTAAATATGCTTTTCTGTTTGGGTCAGGTTCCGGTGTGTTAAATGTCGAGAATTTTTAGTATCTTTCCCAGATAGCGAGAGTTCATCTTCTCGATATGGGATGTAACCTGTGAATAATTCATTAGCCTGGTACAACAGGCGAAGAGGGCGCATGGGCAAGCATACGAAAAGCGAACGGTTGAACATAAGGTTTGCTTTATATCGCTCTCATCTTTTCCAATTGAATACCCACCGATCTCAGTAAGGAATATATACAGGATATAGTACTTAAAATATCCATTGCCATGACCAGTTAGATATCTTCATGATATAGATTTTCAAAGGTACCGTACTAATTGTGTAACACTTTTGGGGAACCTTGTGGGAAGTGTTTAATATATGTAGCGGTCCGTTTCGTTACTTGTTTTTCAAGCTGTTTAACCCATCCTCCCCTTGTCGGTGTGAATTAAATGGGTTTTGTAGTTTCTTCTAATCTGCAGAAGGGGGACGTAACCCGTTTTCCTCTTCGTACATATTTCTAGCTTCCATAGCATGATTACAAATGCAATATATACTTTATTTACACATACATAGCTGAACTTCAAGAGGACGTTGAACGAGAATACCAGGCGCATAGCGTCTTTATCAGCATGGTTGGCCTACTCGAAGCTGTACTTATCGTGGCAATAAAGCTTGACTTCGAATCAAGATATTCCCCTTCATACATTCATGTTCACAGTCTGAATGGTTCCCGACGTTTTCTTGTGTATTACGTTATCATCAATAAACATATAGACATCCCCAAAGGAGAAGCTTCAACTGCAAATCTTGCTTCCCGGGATAGTATCTGTTTTAACGTGAAGTACATGTGAGTTACTGGTAGCTGCAGCTCCCCTGACGACGTAAAGCATAGAAAAACCAATCTGATTGCCCAACGGTGTTACTTCTGAATCTGACATCCCCATTTTCAATAGGTACCGTACTAATTGTGCAACACGTTTTGGGGAACCCTATGGGAAGTGTTCAATATATGTAGCGCTTCGTTTCGTAACTTGTTTCTCAAGCCGTTTAACCCATGGCTACTGACTACAGGAACAACTTTAATACAAGATTTGCATGGGGTTCATATGAACAGTCCAAACCAATGCGTGACTGCGATACAAGCTAAAAGAGAGCAACATACAGATGCATGAAACGGATTTAACGATATGAAACTCATGATATCTTGTCCGAATTAGAGCTGTTGCTTCTCTCTTGAAAGCTTGTGTTGATACATATCTATGTTATGTCTTCCCGGACTTTGGTTCTAACATTGTTTTATATTATTGGTCTTTCGATTATGGTGACGAACATTCTTCACGGACAACGACTGTCCAATGAATGACGCTGATATTTCCTAAAATACACGCCAGCTGTGATGTTGAAGCTTGAGTGGGTATCGAGTCCATGCAGGCCCCTCAGAATCAGATGCCAAATTGAAGGAAAATGTTCTAGAATGCCACTGTTTTATCGTGATCATCTAACACGGCGGCAAATATTACTAGTAACTTTGGTTCCTAGTCATAGTTTCGTCTTTTTGCATTCGAATCACCAATATACGCACTTTACTTATAAAGTGTTATCTCATTCGGATTCATGGGTCAATATTCGAAAACCGAGAGGCCAAATAATCCCCAAACCGAGAGGCCAAATAATCCCCAAACCGAGAGGCCAAATAATCACCAAAGGAAAGTTCAAATAAACATGCGCTATGTTTTTCTAACCAGTCTTCAGGGATATCGTGATTATCTGATCACATGGACGGCACACACGCCCGCGTTATGAAGAAGTGAGCACACGAAGCACAGTGCCAGGAATCTTCCATGTTAAGGTTGTATTTTGCAATCAGTGTTACACATGTACATGTACTAAAACAGAAATTTCCATGTTGGCGTGGTCTGGAGTACGGTATTCTGAAATTGTTACAAACACAATCTACCAAAGTGGAGGATCTGACCGGTTACACTATATTTTACATCTCTTTGTTCTACAGAACACAACGTCTGATAGTGGATAATATGGCAAAACAGACGTATTGACTGGACAACCTGATTTCAATATTGTTATAATTCACTTACCGAAAGTAAATTTTAAATTACTACCTCATATGCTTCGTGTCTTGATGCATGTGCACACTTTACGGCCATGCTTCCTCTGACTTCAATTTATTTTTATTTTTATTTTTTCGTGATTTCACATTTGTTTTCTTGAATTTATTTTTAACCCTATCTTAACCCTTCATGTACGGTAATATTCTGGAAGAGGCATTCACGAATCGTTAGATTCTGGGTATGTGCTTTAGAATAGGTTAACCGAAAGGCTATACTGTGAAGTCATGTGGCTCTGTCAGTATGTCGGCACCTCTTCCCACTTCCCTTACATGTGTTGTAATTTGATAGATTCTGTATAAAATGTGACGATATCAATCAATTTCGCAAAACGGTTTTGCAGATACTAAGTCCACTATACCACTAAGTACCTTCACTCAAAGTTTATCAACTTTGGTGATAACTATCGCACACTGATAGCAAAGTACGACTGTAGTGTTCACTATCTTTGACTTTCTCTCAACCCGGGGATAGAGACCATATGAACCCAGTGTAAACCTATAAGATCTTCTTGTGTTAATATGAAGCCTGCAATAACTTGACATATGTTTAGTGTTAATTTGAAGTCTGCAATAACTTGACATAGGTTTAGTGTTAATATGAAGTCTGCAATAACTTGACATATGTTTAGTGTTAATTTGAAGTCTGCAATAACTTGACATAGGTTTAGTGTTAATATGAAGTCTGCAATAACTTGACATAGGTTTAGTGTTAATATGAAGTCTGCAATAACTCGACATAGGTTTAGTGTTAATATGAAGTCTGCAATAACTTGACATAGGTTTAGTGTTAATTTGAAGTCTGCAATAACTTGACATAGGTTTAGTGTTAATTTGAAGTCTGCAATAACTTGACATAGGTTTAGCGTTAATACGAAGTCTGCAATAACTTGACATAGGTTTAGTGTTAATTTGAAGTCTGCAATAACGTGACATAGGTTTAGTGTTAATTTGAAGTCTGCAATAACTTGACATAGGTTTAGTGTTATTTTGAAGTCTGCAATAACTTGACATAGGTTATGGGTGGGGCTGAATTTCTGTTATTATGAGCGCGTTATGGTTGGTTGGCTTCTTCACGTTATCCCGACTCCCCTTGTCCATTCTATTCGATCTGATATCTTTCTAGAGATATACTTAATCTTCCTCTCGTTGACATAGCCAAAAAATAATTTCCCTTGCATCTGCATATCGCATATGGATTCCTCCTCTACATTCACTGCTTGATCGTTAGAAATATGCTAAATACAGTGAACACCACATAACGATATTGCGCAAACATTCCATAGAACGTCTACATTAGAGTATAGTGTACTTTTGAGTAAGCACAGGTACCAGTAGGTTGAGAATATGATTGTATCATGTCTTTTGGGTAGGATATCCAGCGTTTATTGAATGAAAAAGCGACATTTGTACTATAGCCCACCTTCTCCCTCCATCCATGATATTATAGCCTTCAATTTTATTGTACGGACATCTCATCGAACGTACAACTGGAAAATCATCTGAATACTCGAAATAAGGAGGATTTGACGATTAAAACAACATAATTTCTGGCATGCGTTACTCTCGGTTCATGCGCTTAGGGTGAGAGTTACCCTTTCAGTATTATCTGATGTTAATTTGAATGTATACGTCATATGGCTGATTACATTTTAGCTAGGAACATCGTGTTCATATTTTGGACGCGGAAATTGATTATTGTGTAGAATACATAAGGCATATCGAATATGGCGCTTATATATACTGCATGTGCACCTCCAGGGTCGGGTTGGAGAGTTACCTAGGGCATACATGTATGTTCTCTATATCGGGTACAACCCGTGAAAAAAAAACAACAATGAAATTGAGGCCGGAAACATTTCCCGGTATGGGTAGAAAAGCTTAAATGTCTAATTATATTAGGATACAAGCTTTCCTAATGTGCAATACAGCTGTTGCGTTCATCTTTGAACGGATATGGAGTTCACCCCCTTCAGAACCATACACCAAATCGCGAGATGTCATGTTGGATGACTTGCGGGACCGCCACGGCATGTTTCCCTCGTATGCAGACTAACAGGCTTGCTCTTACAATTGATGATTCGGTCCCGTTGTTGGGTCCATTTCTTCCCGTGGTTTATCTTCACATTTCCAATAATTACACGGTAATGAGGACCGGTTGTCCTACACATAATCCTATCTAAACAAGATTTACGTAACAGAGCTCCCGGATAATCAGATTGCAATCAGTGTCAATCATGTTTCAAAGATTTCAGTTCTGGAAGGACGACGTCGAGACGTAGGATTTATTTTATATATCAAAATTTGATTTATCTCGATCGAAACCCGAGAGAGCGATTTACCGGTCTTGAGATGAACGTGTGATGTGTGTGTTTGGCTTCATATCGAAATTCATGATATGGTTCGTAGCATCATCGGTCTCTTCCTTTCCAGGATTCGAGTGCCATATATTATACAGATATTGCACACTGTGGGGTGTGACATCAGCTCGGGATGGGCAATATTCAACGAGTTCGAAAGACGACTTGAGTATTGCCTGTCGAGTATCTGTCAGCCCGAGACAGGCAATATTCATGATTGCGACGCACGAATTGTAGTATTCCCCGCCGAGGGCGGACAAATCCTGTCGTACCCTACAGCGTGTTATCATGAATTTCGAAATAAAGCCATACACACATAACACACTTTCAAATTGGTGAAGAAACCGAGGAATGAGAACTTTACCAAATTTATTCCTGCATAATGGGGGCTGATAACGTCAGAAGACATTATTCAGAAAACAAGCCTATACCATCTATCGCCTCCACTGATCGCACGTTGGAAGCAAAAATAAAGAGCATATATAGCGTGGAAGATCTTTGACGCTACATTTCGTAACTTGTGCCTAATTCCGCTTAACTCTACCAGTCCTGGGGGTGAGGGGGCGGGAGGGGGGGGGGGGGTCAAAATCCCCTACGAAACTTTATGCGCTATCTCCGGAATGAAATAAAATTGAGACCTGACACTCCGAGACTTCATAGTTTATCGTATTGGGGTCCTTTTGAGCCTATTTGCATAATCCACCGAGGAGATGATGATGGGTAAATTCAATATAGCGTCCACTTGGGGTACCAGAAAAGTGATGCTTTCGTCATTTTTCTTCAAAATTTCTGATTTTCCACTGTGAAAAGTTGGCAAAAACTATTTTATTTAACATCTCATTGATATTTACTAATTTATCATGCACTTTTCTCGGAGAAATTGGATAATTCGAAAAATCTGACCTAAAAATCGATCAAAAAATGCTGTTTTTGAACATGACGTAACTGTGACGTCATCAAAGCGGCCATTTACATAACATGTTCTGGTAGAGCTCGACCCAAGGGTAAGATTGTAGTAAGATTCAAACCCCTAGCTCAAGGGCTAAGAAAATTAATGGCCCAAAAAGGCTCCGGTCAGATAGGGTTAACCTGGGGCTAGAGGCCAGATGATCTTCATGGCGTTCATCAGAACAGCGACCTGTTTGATATTTGGAACATCATGGCAACTTGTCGGCATCATTGGAAACTGTTGATCGCTTCTTTCTCACAGGAAATTATCCTATATTTAGGTATACTACGATTGGTTTTTGATTTGGCGCTAACGCTGTTATATGAAAACTATTTTATATATGGACGCGAAAATTCTATAATGGCCTAAGGGTGGATACAGAGTTGCGACCGCTGTTGACTGCCGTTGTCTATCATACATCTGATTCAGGTTAATATGTTGTTATAACACAAAATTGACTAAGAACAAGAGATGGGTAAGGTGACGTCCGCTATAAATCAGTGGTTCGATTGGAGCTCAGTTACATTCCAGCAATGGCCCGATAGCTAATTAGTCGTCATCAAGACGAATATTAAGTACAGTAATGTAAACTGACAGTGAATCTGCATAGACATGGTTTTACCAAAAAAAGGTAGATCATAGCACCCAAAGATATACAGTCTCGAGTTGGTAAAATATTCGTAAAATAAAAGTTATAAAGAACAAGATACATCTGGAGAATCAGATTGAATCTTGAGTATTTCAATCGGTGGTTCGTGAATTTTTCTTTTCTTGAGCTTTCTTTGACAATCTACCTGCACTGGAATTCAAAACATGTATCACCTATCATTAACCCTATCCGTCCTGAAAGCGGCCGTCATAGCTCTTTCCTATCAAACATTTTACTCTCTCCAGAACGACGCAAAATTGACAGCTGACACTCTAGCTTGTCGTATTGGGGTCATTATTGAACCTGTTTACAGAACCCTCGGACAGACGATCATGGATAAATTGAAAATTGCGGCCATGTGGGATACCAGAACAATGATGTTGTTCGAACTGTTTGCCTTTCTACTGATAGGCTACTGGCAAAGGCTATTATATTCCGCATTAGTTTATAACAGTCTCGGCCACAATGGTTGGTGCATTGATAAAAAAAATCGAAACTTTGGTACAACAGCGTAGTTCTGGCGAATCAGATTGATTCTTGAATATTTCATTCGGTGGTTCGTGAATCTCTTTAGGATTACCTATTTTCTTGAGCTTTGGTCGACAATCTACCTGTATTTGAATTCGAATAGCGGACTATTTTAGACGAACTTTCGTTACACCACATAAGGCTATTCTATGGATAACAACGTCTTTATTGTTGTGGAGCCTTTTGTTATATACGCCGAGTTCTAAATGCCTATCAAAGCAATTATACGTCATCACCATGGAGATGTGGCAGTTAGGGAATCCAACCAACTCCGCCGACTAGAGAAGATTACAAGCGTCTAGTCCGTCATCCATAATTCAGCCGTCGTCCATTAAAGAATATCCGCGTCCATAATCCAAAGACCTATTCCATATTCCATATAACAGTATTAGCATCAAATTCAAAAGGAAAATCATAGTATACATAATCATTGGCTAGTTTCCTGCAAGAGAGAAGCGGTCAACAGTTTTCAATGATGCCGACAAGACACAACGAATATTATGGATTAGGAATACTGATCAGCAATACGGATTTGATATTTTTGGAACATCATGACGTCTTGCCAGCATCATTGAAAACTGTTGACCGCTTCTCTCGTGCAGGAAACAAGCCCATGTTTATGTATACTATGATTGTCTTTTTGAATTTGGTGCCAATACTGTTATATGGAATATGGAATAGGTCTTTGGATTATGGACGCGGATATTCTCTAATGGACGACGGCTGAATTATGAATGACGGACCAGACGCTTGTAATCATGATGTTCCAAAAATATAAAATCCGTATCGCTGATCAGTATTCTTAATCCATAATAATCATAAGAAGCACATCAAGACTTCCAATCATCTCACATCCCTATCGAGATGCCGTGACCTGGAAATCATCCGTCCAGTCAGCAGCTGCGCAGAAGATCCTTAACCAAGCTTCAAAGCATCTTGTTATTGAACGAATCCAGCATAATAGGAAAGTTAAAGCCATAGCACTAGAAAAAATCATCAACCGTCAGTCCAGCTTAAAAAGTTATCAGCATTGAAACAAAAAAATCCATCTAGCCATTAGCCGCCAGCACCATCAACAACCCAACCGAAAAAATGATAGTCAACCTCAGCACAAAAACCCTCACAAAAGACCAAACGTTTCTATTGGGCAAGAGACTAAAAGTTCATTCCAACCTCCATACCCAAGAACAAAGACGACTTCATAACCAACATAGAAGCAGGCCTACAGCAGTTAGCACCAGGGGGAAAAATCGACTACCTACGCCATCAGATTGCTGACATTCTCCAGAAGATCATTCCACAACGAGATAACCTCACAAAAGCAGAACGCCTAGCAATCAGGGAACTTAAATCTGACAAAACCATCAGCATGGTTTCTGCGGACAAGGGCCAGGCCACATCATTTTTGACAGGACCGAGTACCAGGACATGGTAACTTTGATGCTGGTAGATACCTCAACAGACAATACCCTAAATAAATACCCGACCCCCCACAACTGACCCCCAGCCCCAGTGAAACAACTTCAAGACAACAAAGAAGTAGACCTAGCCCTGTACAAAAAAACATCCCACCCTCAACCCCCGTATGCACGAGCCACACTCAAGATCCACAAAGACCCCATCAAAGTTAAGTTGTTAGTCTGTAGTAGAGATAATATGCATTACAGCACGGCCAAGCACCTAACCCAGCTGCAAGCACCGCTGGAGAAGACTGCCAACTCCTTTATTAGAGAATCTAGAGATTCCTCCCCATCCCCAATCCGGACAGAATGGCCATTTATGACGTGGTAGACCTCTTTACCAACATCCCTAGAGAACGGGCCATGGACACCATCCGGAGACGAGTCACAGAATCCCGACCCACTATGGAAACCTCTCTAACTATTGACAGCAATATGAAATTAGTGAAATCCTGTGTCAACTCCACGTTCTTCACATGGGGCGACCATTTCTATGAGCAGGTACATGGATTACCTATGGGATCCCCTCTATCCCCGTTGATCACGGAAATATACATTACAACACATATAAGCGAAGTGGGAAGAGGTGCCGACATACTGACAGAGCCACTCTAGATTTGTATCTAATACCGCTTATGCCGGTGATAGGGACCGTGTGGTCATATCATCCAAGTTGCCACATGAACAGGTACAATAAAAGCGTACCTGAGATACAACACATATCACGAATCGTTAGATTCTTGGTATGTGCTTTAGAATAGGTTTACCAGAAGACTATTCTGTGAAGTCATGTGACGCGGTCAGTATGTCGGCACCTCTTCCCACTTCCCTTATATGTGTTGTAATTCACAGTATAGTCTTCCAGTTAACCTATTCTAAAGCACATACCAAGAATCTAACGATTCTTGATATATGTTGTATCTCAGGTACGCTTCTATTGTACCTGTTCATGTGGCAACTTGGATGATATGACCACACGGCCCCTAGCACCGGCATAAGCGGTATTAGATACAAATCTAGAGAGCTATGATGGAAATGCTCTGACAACTCGTATATTGGTAATTGGTGAGCTGTTTCGCTGTGAAAACTCGTACACTGGGGATTGGTGAGCTGTATCGTCGTCAGATGAAAACTAGAGGTTCCACTTTGACCCTCGAGTTGCCGCTCCGGCATGAAGCCTATACTGATTGTTTTTTAAGCAAAAACATACGTCTCCCCCAACCTCCCACCTTGCCTTGAGTGGGCACATAATTTAAGGGAAAGTGCTATAAATTGAATGTAGCAATAAGTATCCTAAACAAAGCTGCGCATCTAAAAATATTAATTGCAAACAGGCAATTTTCATTGTTGCAGTAACCCAGTGAGGGGTCAGGATTTATATAGCAATGAGTGGATTGCCGACATCTACAGCGTCCAACCCAATGTGAAATACATGTAATTCTGAAGCATCAATTATTTTGAAACTGATCACATTATAGGACAGATGCAAAACATACAAGAGCCTCACCTATAGTATACATGCTGTACCGTATAGAAGTTTCATGCATCTGCCTTCAGTAGTTTCCAAGATATGGAGTGAACAAAAATTGGACAGACGGATAAGCACATTTTGCATGGACCCACGCAAGCACTAGCTCGCACCGAAACCTAATTAGATCATAAGGCCATTTCAATGAAGCTTCCATCCAAGTTTGATGAAATTTCATCCAGTAGTTCTCCACATATCTTGTAGATAAGAGTAGTCATGTACATACATGTAACAAAGCTGGACATCAGAAACAGATGGATGCACGCAAACAAACCAAAACCTAATCAGACGAGAAGGCCATCACGATCAAGCTGCCATCCAAGTTCTGGGATACATGTACAAGTAGACAGACGGATGAACACCAAACACGCGCGCACACCAAAACATAATAAGATGCAGAGGCTATTCCAATAAAGATTCCATCCAAGTCTGGTGAAGTTCACCAGAGGCCATCACGATGAAGCTTCCATCCAAGTTCGGGGAAATTCCGTCCAGTAGTTCTCCAGATATCTTACAGACAAGGCCTGTCTATACATGTATAAGTAGATGGACAGGCAGACAGACAACATACCCAGATTACGCATGCATGCATACCGAAACCTAATCAGATGAGCCCATTGCAATGAAGCTTCCACCCAAGTTTGGCGAAATTCCGTGGGGTAGTTCTCCAGATATCTTGCAGACAAAGCTTGTATATACATGTACAAGTAGATGGACGGACGGATGGACACGAAAGAACGCTCGCACACACACATCAAAACCTAATCAGACGGGAGGCTATCTCAATGAAGCTTCCATCCAAGTTTGGTGAAATTCCGTCGAGTAGTTCTCCAGATATCTTGCAGACAAGGTCTGTATATACATGAACAATTAGATGGACGGACGGACGATGGACATGGATAAATGCACACACACACACCCAAACCTAATCAAATGAGGGGGCTATCCCAATGAACCTTCCATCCAAGTTTGGTGAAATTCTGTCCAGTAGTTCTTCAGATATCTTGCAGAAAGGGCCTGTATATACATATACATGTACAAGTACATGGACAGACGGACGGACACCGGACACGGATGAATGCACGCACACATACCAAAACCTAACCAAATGAGGTGGCTATCTCACTGAAGCTTCCATCCAAGTTTGGTGAAATTCCGTCCAGTAGTTCTCAAGATATCTTGCAGACAAGGCCTGTATATACATGTACAAGTAGATGGACGGACGGACGGACACCAGACACGGATGAATGCACGCACACACACCAAAACCTAATCAAATGAAGAGGCTATCCCACTGAAGCTTCCATCCAAAGTTTGGTGAAATTCCGTCCAGTAGTTCTCGAGATATCTTGCAGACAAGGCAAGGGGACGGACATACATCCATCCAGACAGACAGACAGCACAAACACTAGATGTCTCCCCCCAACATAGTTGGGGGAGACATAATGACGGCATTTAACACAAAAGACTAGTCTCCCTTATGAAAATTTACCATAAAAATCTACAGTTGAAATCTATAGATTACTATCGATTTTGTGGTACTTTTGCGGATTTACCACAGTTGAAATTCTATAGCTTACTACAAATGAACTATAGCTTACTACAAATTAACTATAGCTTACTATAAATTAACTATAGCTTACTATAGATCAACTACAGCTTACTATAAATTAACTATAGATTACTATAAATTAACTATAGCTTACTACAAATTCACTATAGCTTACTATAAATTAACTATAGCTTACTATAACTATAGCTTACTATAAATTAACTATAGATTACTATAACTATAGCTATCTATAGAATTTTATAGTATCTATAGCTTCATTAATTTCTATAGAAAACTATAGCGTTATAGATTTTGATAGAAAATTATAGAATTCTATACATATAGCACTATAGATTTTGATAGAAATCAAAGGTGTTGTAGAATAGTAGAAAACTATAGATTTTGATTGAAAACTATAGGTCGATAGCTTCACTCTGGGCTTCGGACTGGGTATTTATATTACATCCTCAATACTGAACAACATTGTAGCATAATCTATTTCAGAGAATGACAATGCCCTGATAACACAATGAAAATAACACAAAATAGTTTCTTATATAATAATTCTTTATTCTAAAATAAACTGCCAGCACACCATACAACATAATAAAAAGCACTGAGTTGATGTCCCAAAATAATCACCACTTTGTTAACGTAAAAAAAAAATACTTCTTGGTTTGCTTCGATGAGTTGTTCAGCTTCAGTCGAATAACTGGAAGGAGAACAGAAAGAAAGAAAGAATGTAGAGTTGGCAAATTATTTAGTATATGTTTCAAAGGGACATTACTGCAAGTCTGAACTTGTTGACAACTGCATTCGATTACAGTTAATTGAATTTAATTAAGTTATTATGAAGGAAACCATATTATGATTACTACTGTGTTCTTGTGATGGGTAAGAAATACTTACCAATATGAAATGAATGTCTTCTTCCTCCAATGCTGGCTTCACCGTATCATCTTTCGTCTTGCTGGACTTCATATCAGACAAGGAGTGGGAAGCCATATATTCCAGAGAGTACATTCAGACATCATGTCATTGACAAACTTCTGTGCCGAAGTTCCGGTGCATCTATTCACGACCATGTGAGAAAGTGGCTGCAAAGAAATTTTGAGGTTAAATGTCATATTTCACAAAATTTTAGAAAACTAAGAAGATGCATTAAGCTTCTGACTAGTTTTAACAATCTTGATAAAATCTCAAAATATGGGTAGTAACACAATTAATACAGGCAAGCAAGACTCAGAAATGTTCAATTCTCTTAATTGATACAGATAATTAATTTCAAACAGTGACAGCAATAATTTACTTACCGTAGCTGTGGTTACATCCCGGCGTCACTTAAATCCTTGGATGATCCAGTTGATGGATCTGGTGATGAGGGTGATGGCATATGATGTGGCAAGGGTTCGGATGTTGATGGTGTCGGCAGCTGACGTGGTTCTGCTGGGCGAGTGTATGCCTGGCGTTATGCCACCTCCTTCATTGTCTTCACCGAGGTCTTGATGTCATCAAGTACAGATGGCAGTTCTGTGAAATAAAAGATACAAAATGTGTACTGACAGTTGGATTGATAATATTCAGTCAGAATGTTAATAGTCATAAATTGCAGAATCTTGTTGACAAAGGATCAACAATGTTTTAAAACTTTCAAATCTAATTGAATTATTATTTACTAAGATTAATTGCATTAAATGATTATTTACAAGTGATCGCTTGTTAACCATTAAAATTCAGTGTCATTTAATATGCATTCTACTGGTTAGCAAACTTGCAAAACATCAAATTTAAAATCTTACCAGTAAGTGTAGATAATGCGACTTTCAAAGACCTGTTTTCTGACTTCAGAGACTGGTTCTCCGCTCTCAGCTCTTCAACTTCTTTCTGCAGAGCCCTCAGGTCTGCTCGGGTACTAGAATCCTACAAAGAAGAAGAAAACCAAAATCAATAGGCCCCACACCCACATATTTTGTCCACATTGAGAGAAATTTGGATTAATATTATTAGAAATAGTTATCTAAAAGAGATCAGTAGAATAGATTAGACAATTAATGAGCAATGTTCTCAATGGTCAAAATAATGAATTATTTGATAATAGCCTAGGGATTTAGCTGAATAGTCCTGATAGTTGAATTTATACTTACTTCATCTGACACGTCTTGAACAGGTGCCACTGAAAGTTTTCCTTGTTGTTTTTTTAACTTCTAAAGGATGTTGTTTGACTCATTCTTTTGGGCATCACGAACTGTCTTGCTCATCTTCTTTGTATGCTCTGTGATCTCCTGTGGGAAAAACATTTATTAACATATCATATCGTGATTTATTTTGAAAAAAAATTCACCAATTTTCAACTCAATTAACACTGACATGGCCAAACAATTGTTTGTAGGACTGTTTATTTATTCATATGAAGTAATCAACAGGACATTTGAGTAACCAAACAACCTGGAAATTCTAATAAATGACATTTTTTCAGATAATGTGTAAAACTGGATGATAGCATGTACAGTAGACGATACCCCCCCCAAAACAAGGGTGAAATTATCACAATTGAAAAGTACACAAATGGAATACAACATGTATTAAAGCTTAGGCAACAAGACCATTTTACGTTTATATTGATATATAAGAGGCATACAATGGAGTGTTCAATGATGAACAATGGATGATACTAACCATAATTTGTCATATCATATAGTTCAGCCCTTAACTGGATAAAAAGCATCCCAAGTTCAGGTTGTCAGGAATAGTACACACCACTGGTACATTTGGCCTACCCGGAACTGGGCAAAGCTGTGTTGTAGGCGTATTTGTATTCTTTCACCAGAATCCACAGTGAAGCTGTGAACATAATAAAAACATCATTGATAAACTGTTCATTATGGTGGGGTGAGGAGAGATGCAATTTGACAGGACAGGAAGCTCAGACTGTGAAACTGACATTATGAAATGAAAGCCAGGACTTGAAAGAATCACAAATTACTGTTATCAATTCATTCATATGTTATGTCAAGTTTTTCAAGTAAACATCGGAAATGGCTTGTCTATTGAATCTGAGGAAGTAGACTTGTGTCTACGAAAGCTCGTGTTGAAATAAACTAGTTAGTCTCAAAGGTGCTACCTTTTGTTTATTTGTCTATTGAAGGTAGATGTTCACAAATATACCAGTACAGGAAATGACACATTGAGATTGTAAAAACATCCCCTTCAGGTTTCTTACAATGAACTATGCAGGAGTCTCCCAGCATGGTTAATCCCTTACACAACAGACCACTAAGAGAAACTGATCTATTCTTGTGAGGTTCACAGGTTATTTCAATTAACAAAATATACATGTCTGTTCAGCAATTGAAAACATCATAATAAATACAATTCTCTGCTATTAAAATATCTGGGTTTTTTTTTATATTAGTTCAGATGGATTTCATTTAAAGCGGAAATCTGTAATTTCTAATAAGATCAATCATTGCTATGGGTGAAATTTTATGTTCGCTTATTTCTGAAATTGGCAATTATCCCAAGGTCAAGCTCAGAGCCGCAACAGTAGAGCCTACCACAATTTTATTTATGATATACTGTTTTAGATATGTGATGTTCAATAATACTGCAAACTGACATTCTCTAAGTAAATGATCACTTTAGAATGCTATTTTAGCCTACAAGTTGCAAAAGGTACTTACCATCAATCTCAATCAGTTCCATCAGCCATAGATAATCGGAAATATGACTTTTACTGTCTCCAAATCATTCAGCTGATAACTGCAAAGAACATGGAAACATTCGGCCGCCATCTTTGTTTTTCTCTGTGCAGCGCCACCTAGTGTCCGTGTCAACAAGCAGAGTTACCTCCCCTCCATTTAGGGTAGAGAGACTTTGTAAATATCATTCAAATTGGGAAACCATTTAAAAAATGTACACCGACCTATATTTGTTCTTTGTTTTTCCCCATATTACACAATCATGACTGCAACAACATAATTCAAAGAGTAAATTACTTTGATTTACCACCAGCAGACATCCTTAATTCAATTTTAATTAAAACTTTAATTCAAAACAATCAAAAATTAAAAACTTCATACATTTATTCCAATTTTAATAAATTTCCGATTAAGATTATCAGTGAATTCAATTTGAGTTGGAATATTCAAATTTCAGTTTTCAGTGACCTTGCATTTGTTTGGATATCGAACTATGATGGATGGAAATTAGATTTTTTTGTCAATTTTTATTAGCATTTCCTAAAGGACATTTCAAAATACTTCACAGTCAAATATCAGCATAACGATAGAATATTCATAATATTGAAAATAAAATTAATCCTTCAATTCAATTGCAACATAGTTTATTGGAAATATCAATCATGAGTTTGTATTAAATTCAGGTTAAAATTTAAGATAAATTTCATATGAAACTACCAAAATTGATATTTGATTCCTCATGAGCAGCAGATTGGAGATTTGTGGTACAAAATCTCTCCCTCCAACTATGAGCAGTGAAATATGGAGAACATTACTTGGGTGTTGTGGACTGATATTGAATCCTATTTGATCATATTAAATTGCAAATCCTATAAGATCTGGATCATATAGGGTCCAAAATACTACACTTGTGTTGTGGTTATGATGCTTTGGGATTTATTAGTATAGCACAACTCTGTAGTACAGTAAAACACGGTTATAGTGAACACTATACGGGCAGTGTACTATAGTGTAGAAACCACAAAATAATACAATTGTGTAGTGGTATGCTTTTTTTTTAGCTTTTTTTTTAGCATAGCTTAACAACTCTGTAATACCGGTACAGTAAAACCCGGCTGTAGTAAATACTACATTGACACTGTAGTAAACTATAGAAACCACAAAATACTACAGATGTGTTGCAGTTTGTAGTATAGCTCAACAACACTGTCTCACAGTAAAACACTGCTGTAGTAAATACTACACTGACACTGTAGTAAACTGTAGAAACTACAAATTACCACAAAATACTACACTTGAGTTGTGGTATGCTTTGGTTTTGGTAGTATATTAAAGCACTGCTGTAGTAAATACTACAATGACACTGTAGTAAACTGTAGTAACTATAGAGTACCACAAAATACTATACCTCATCTATAGTTTACTACAAAATACCTCACTTTACTACAAGTTTGCTGTAGTATTTTGTGGTAAAGTGTGGTATATTTTCATAAGGGCTGTAAGGCCCGATGTCGACCCAGCATCAACTTCCCACAAATGCCAACATATATCAAAGACCAAAAGGTCTGTACAGGGGCCGGGCCTCCATGACCGAACTGGAAGAAAACTTTGTATTGGCACAGAAAAGTTGATGATGTTTTTTCTATTCTTAAAGACGGTGATGACGCTACCTCCCTTCTCGACCACCTGAATGCCCAACATCCAAGCACAAAAATCACCATGGAGACAGAAAACGACAAAAAAAACTTTCCTAGACGTCCTAGTACACAGCCAGAGCCATACCCTCGAAACCAGTGTTTATATAAACTCAAAACCACCGACCAATATATCCATTACCTATCCAATCACCCAAGTCAAGTTAAAGCCAGCATCGTATCCACCTTAACCAGACGAATCAAAAATATATGTTCAACAGAAAGACTGCCCAGTGAAATAAGTCACCTAAAACAGTCTTCACTGATCACAACAATTACCTTAAAGGCAAGGTAGACAGAATCATCAACAAGACAATGCAACCCCAGCAACAAAATCAAATTCCCCGAGACCCCAGTCCTGTATTCATCGCCATTCCAGACATAGGGCAGACCAGTCACCACATCAAACAACTCCTGAAAGAACAAGCCAGCATCGATGCAGTATTCAACAGCAGCAGATCCCTTAAAAACCACCATAATGCTACAGGACGACTAACTCCAACCGACCCTCTCCAGCCCAAGGGAATTATCTACAAAATCCCCTACCAGGAAAGTTACATAGGAGAAACCATGCGACCTCTCAACGTCCGGATCAAGGAACACAATGCCTCCAGCGATAAAACAAAATCAGCCATCTTTGACCACTTGACGGAACACCCCGGACCCCAGATAAATTGGGAAAACATTCACAAACTTTTTATCCACCAGACTGATCAAACAAAGAGAAGACTACAGGAAGCCATTCACATCAAACGACACAAACACGCAATCAGCCGAGACAGTGCACAGTTTGTACCGAGTGCCTATGACAGTCTTATCAGCTTAGATGGAGATTAACACCGTGACCGTTAATCTTTTCTGTTATCCTTTGTAGACTTCTCACATGTTATGCTATTTATCCATGTGTTTATCCTTATCAATTGTATAATCCTCACACAGATTAGTGTTAATATTTTGTCACCTTTAACGATGCAGCTACTTCAGATTTAATCCACATCACACATGGTCTATACCTGGTTCAGAGGATTACTGTTTAGGATCACTATTTAGATTATTCTTTATTTACCTCACATGACCAGATCATGATTGTTTTGCGACCTTTAGTGCTCGTTACTCACTTGTATAAATACCCTCACCCGTACCATGTAGTTTATTAGCTTTGAAAAAGTGGGAAGTATCTCCAACGAAACGTAGCTCCACAGCAATAAAGAAGTTGTTATCCATAGAATAAGCCTTGTGTTATATACGCCGACTTCTAAGTGCTTATCAAAGGGGCTATCATTAATCTAGGCAAATTCTTGGGAACGTCAATACGAATGAAAACCGATTTCTTTTCCAAAAAATTATCCAGGGAAATTACTCAAAATTTAAAAAAGTGCTTGGAACCATATTGTAGTCAGTCGATATTCATTGGTATGCCGTGTTTCCACGCCAAACGTCACTCATTGACGTAAAATGCCCTTGCATAAGAAATCGGGCTATTCTCAGAAACGCAGCTTCCAATCGTTTCAAATGTATCGCGTGAACACCCCTTGCAGCAAATACGCATTGCCTCGCCTCACACGAGTGTTCCATGAACTTGTTCGCATTGCACGCCTCCCACAAGTGTTCCATGAACTTGAACTCTAAGGACCGTGGATGATGATGATCATGTTCACATAGTGGATTAAAGAAAATTCCCCAGCATGCGACTGTGACGTACAGGAGCATTAATTTTCTATCTTGCATACTAGTTCTCAAACGCTGCCCTCAGTCATAAAACTACGTTCCTCGAGCCCGTATGTGTTTCTAAAACCCGCCCTGACGACATTTTGTTGAGAATTAGATTATCAGAGGAACTGTATTGCCATCCACACTTTGAATCAACCATCTCTTATGGCGACTGTCTTTCGTGTTTATGGTTTACTTTACACCTTCATGGCACAATATGTAGAGCTTAAACCGTCATACCTCACTTTAGAGAAGAAAGTCGGAGCTTGACAACAAGAGCATGCTGAAAACACCGACCAGCTGCCAGACAATGTCATACGGGATCGACATGAGATGTCGATGGGGACGATGTTGGGTTAACTTCAACTTAGGTACAATTCACCTGTCCTCGCATCGCCATTTCATCAGAATCTGTGCGTTGTTAAGTTGTTCCAGAGACATTTTTGTTAAAAACCAAGTTTGGAGGTTAGACCCCAGGGGATCGTTGCACGAAACTTGCGTAAGTTACGATCGACGTAAGGACTTACACATGCGGTGCGCTCACACTACGCCCGGCTCTACACGCGTTTCACGAACCTGGCGCAGGGCAGACGTAGTTACATGTACATCAACATTTACGCAATGCGTAAGTTTCAGATTTTCGCCTCTGCAATAAATATCACTTGGAATTTATGTTTAATTAGTATTGGATACAAAGTTTCGACCAGTGTGCTATAATCATAGCCGGTAATGGACTTTGTAAATATTTAACCTCGATAATTACACGTCGGAGCAATCTGCGTTTGAGGCTAAGGATCGTAACTCTTGTATTCGCTCTTTTGTGAAAGGAGGTACGAAATACTGCACATTGTCTTTGAGGGATCGTATGTTAGGGAGAGAAAAAGTAAAAGAACGACCATTTTCTGACTCCAAAAGTATTGTACATTTTATAAGATACATGAAATTTGACAACTACGTCATTGGATTAATCTACTACAGGCATGGTTACATGCAAGCGAAGTTTCGCTCACGCTAAGCATACTCTCGGGCAGACTTAAAGTTACGCAATAACTTACGGCTTTGCGTAAATTTAAAGGCTTTGTGACACGGGTTGGCGTAGCTACGCTCACGCTAAGTATGACTTACGCACGGACTTAGGCTCACGCACAGTTCGTGCAACGGTCCCCAGCCTCCTAAATCTCCTGATTCAAACATCATATGACACGCATTCAACAAGCCTGACCGTATATTTATGTTAAGGGATATTCACAATATTCTCTTCAAGCAATAGAAGCTGCTTTGCGAAAGAATGAGATAATTTCTTCATTTATGGGTAACGAAACCTTTCGACAAGCATTCCGTGGCGTTTTACGTCAACAAGTGACGCCCAAGGCAGATAGCCAGCACACTAAGGACCATGAAATGACTACCATGTGGTCGCAAGCGCTGTTTATTTCCAAATGGACACCAGTATAACTTCCTCTGAGCAAAAGCTTGCATTTTATTTGCATAGATCAATGATAGTTAATCTGTAATGGTACACTATTCGAATTCCAACACAGATCGTTAAACAAAGCTCAAGGAAACGGGTAATCATGGCCTTCGGACTTTCTCGAACCTTGAAAAGAATACTCAAGAATCATTTGAATTCGCAAGAACTACACTGTTCTGACAAGGTTTCGAATGTTTTACCAATGCACACCCCATTGCGGCCGAGACTGTATTTCCTAAATTTGCATTCAGTTTTTGGGACGAAAATCACATAAATAAATAAAGTCGAAAAATTCGACAGAAAGAATCATATAGAATTGCCTTCTGAGAACCCGTAAATGCGGTATCTAACAGATGGTCTGCGATTAATGATGATGGTGTTGTCGAGCTATGATGTTTTGTCCAAAGTGCTGACTGTTTAATCTCGATGTTTTATGCATTGAATGGGTCCACTGTATACACGAACGATAGTTACCAAAGGAGTTAGTTGCTTCAGTTTGGGGATCGGAGAACAGTTTTATAAATAATTTGTTCTTACTCTGCCATGTTCCAAAAATGCATACAGGATGAGCATCATTATAGCGTTCGGGGAAACTTGTGCCAGGTCGAAAATTGAGGCAGGTTTATATCAGAGTGGAATTATGTTTTTAATTCAATATGTTATTACCATATAGCACAACATCCAAGGTCCTCATATTTGAAAGCTGCCTTAATTCCTGGGGAAATGTGGAACGCAACAGAATCTGTTGACAAGCATGCCACGGCAAGTCACGACAAGGAGTCACACAGCATGCCAAGCAACATCGAATGTTGTTGCAAACATGTTTTTAATTCAGAAATATTACCATCGACGGTTTTGGTTTTTGCATTGACCTTCCAAGAAATTTCATGGATTAATGATAGCACATTGGTTCATATTTCGAATTCCAAGACTCGGCTGCTGTAAAAAGTCTTGAAGCCATCTATCAACTGCTTATAATTACACCTCACTGTAGCGACAGCTGCGAGCATGCTTTTGTCATGTTCTAGCAGTAACAATCGAAGTCACAGAAGATCTTCAGGTTAGGCATACGAGTTATACGAAATCGTGTAATTAACAGAGATTGACGAGACAGAGACCTGGAACTGCATTCCCCCATCGCTGACAGCTGTTGAATGATTTCGTCTATAATACATCTAGCACACAGTTAACGAGTTGGAATAACTTAAACTAAGCCAAGATAAGAGATGTGCAAGGTGACACTATAAGCTATATTTTATTATACCTCGGATACATTACCTATCCATTGACGGAGATACGATCATGTGAACGCTTTGTAAATGCAAAGGATGTGGAGAAATTTGAGGGGTTCTATAATCCATACAAAATGGAATATGACTGCTGTCCAGATTCAAATATACCTAAAAAATCTAAAACGAATGGTTCAGTTCATGGGCATACGCATAATGTTTTCCTTATAATGGAAAATGTGTCCTTATGCATATGAAGTTTAATGATGTCACCCATTTTTTTTATTTTGATTTTAATATAACGAAAAATGTTTCTCAAGACATCAAATTTAACTGAGATAAGGTTTAAATACAGGTTTCCTCAGAAATCTCAGGTTTAATAAAGACCCTCATGGCGGTTAGGGAATTACAATGTACCGCCTATAGTAACCATGGTAACGGCCTTTTCTTTGCTCTCATGGTTACAGTACAGTCCGCATCAGATAGTTATGTAGCCGGACTATCAGATGTAAAGATCATACAAAAAAGAAAGATATCTTATTATATTGTGTTTCACTTATTAGAAATATTAAACCAGTTGAAATTCTGTTAGTATTTATGTAGACGATATGTTTGTCATGAGTAATCCGTATATAAGCGGTTTCCTTGTGAATATCGACTCGACAACCAGAGAGACGATTACGATTTCGACATAGAATAAACTTCGGGGAAAGTATTATTCCGCATGAACCTGTATATGTTGTATACATTTCTTTCATAATAGCTTTAGCTGACCCTCTGAGAAAATTCTAATGAGGATTCCATTGAATGTTACGTACCATTGCACAAATTGGTTCGGCAATTGCAGGTCCATATCTTCAAGCCCCACCCTTGCCTTACAGAATACGCGTGAGCGTGATTGGATAATCCTTTTGGAACATCATGCTCCAAAACTGGAACATCATGATTGGAATTTGTAGTCCCATTCTCATTGAAAAATGGACACCTTTTCCTTTGTTACCGAATGCCATATCTCACGCCCAGAGCTATAAGCACCAACAACCAAACGTTAAATGAACGCTCACGGATAGTCTGGTGATTGAGCGGTCTAGCACGCTTTCATTTAATGCTGATGATTAGGCACCACCTGACTTTGATTGAAATTGTTGTTTACGGGCCGCATTTCGTGACTCATCAACGCAATATTTTATTTCAAAATCATATATTATATTCATATTCATTATCATATTCAAGCTCTTTATTCCAAATCATACATTTGTTAAATAAGAAAATCAGTATTGTATAAGGTGTTAACTGTAGAGATAGATTTCCGTATTCGTAAATATGCTGTCACTTGACCGGTAGTAAATTCCATTATAAGAATTTCAGGTTATTGTGACAGATCGCTTGGCTGTATCCGTTATAAAATATTATCGCCGGATCATTGGAGACACATTTTAAAGGCCATATGTTCCAGTTCCATCGTAATTTTAAAACCACTGAGCAAGCAGTAATAAATCAACACTAACCTTCCTCCCCAGGAATACGGGGGCCCTCGGCGGCCCAGTGGTCTAAGGCCCTTCGCTGGTGACCGCTAGCCTAACACCGCTGAACGGGCACGGGTTCGAGCCCAGCTGGTCCATGTGTGGAAGTTTGTCAGTTACTTGCCGACGGGCGGTGGTTCTCTCCGGGTACTCCGGCTTTCTCCACCAACCAAACTTACTGTCACCATATAGTGCAACAACCTTGAGTGTGACATTAAGCCAAATCCCCCCCACCCACTCCCAATAGGAATTTGAAACAAATAAAAGACTTGTCGTCTTGACTTTTGGCCATGACGGAACTATGCAATAAACGGGGGAACCTTGATTTTAAAGGCCGATTGTTCTATAAATGCACCAATATTTCTATAACCCTGACACAAGGATATTCCGGAATAAAAGTGGTCTCTCACACATTTGCTCTGAGATTAGCTGAAAGAAAAAAGTACTAGCTAATAATCCCCTATAGAGGGAAGACTTTATTCTGATATGCACTCTATGACGATATTCTGATCTGCTCTGTATGACGATATATATTCAATTATCTATTAATATATATTTTTCTATTTATCGGGCGAGAGGGCGATGGAGTTAAGGCCTTTGTCATGATATGAAATCGTTTGTGAATGATATTCCTCAATAGGTCATTACCACATACCAGACTGTGACCAAACGGCCAGACGCTCATAATCCTAAGGTAAGGTAAAATAAGGAATATTATCATATACCTATGCGTGCTAGGATAGTGATACACTGTTTCCGTCTAGTTCACCCTAGTCGCTATCTGTATCGCCCTACTCGGTAACCGGAACTATTTTCGCTGGTGACCTTGGCAACCTGTCGGAGAAAGCCCGTGAAGCCCGTTCTGTTCTAATAATAGAACTGAAAACTTTACACATGCTGATCCGTTCTGAAGGGTATTTCCAGATCAATACAAATGGATTTACACTTGCGATAATATATGCATATATACTAAACCTATTCTGAGTCTGATTTTGGCCTTCCTGACCGTCAATCTGAGCCTTGTTAACTTACGGTGGGCCGTATCCGCCGTACCTCACTGATTACTGTGCGACGAAATCATTGAAAAGTTCATCATATGTATAGTGAGCAACAACTTGCGAGAATTAATTTAAATAGTAACGCTGAATGATGTAAAAATTTCAACAAAACGAATCTAGTCGATTATGATAACATCCGTTTTATTCCAAGACTCAAAATCAAATATAGGCCTGTTACCCCGTATTTGAAATTATTTCTTGATGGCGAATACAAATGAACGAAAGACAAACTCTTTCGCGTGACCACGTTTTCAGTGACAAGAACTGAACGAAAGCACGAACACATGGCTACTCTGGCTCGTAATGTTGTTTAGTCTATATGTTGTAAGTCTCTTAACGTTGAAAATAAACACGCCGATATTCCTCCCCTCCCCCCCCGTTCGTCTTCGGTGAAGTGATAACCGATGCAGCAAATCTCCATTTTCAGGCCGCCTTGATGGGGACTGCACGCTCCCCGTCTGGCCATGGATTATCGGTGCAATTGCCCCTGCAAGCTCTGCTTGACTACTGCTTTATAGAAAACATCTGAATTCCAGGCACAGACAGTTGATCCACAGTTATAAAATAGACAGCAATTCAATCACGTGTTTTCTTATTCAAATCAAAAGTCATTTGAAAAATTATGTTTGATTCGATAAATCCAAGAGAAACTGTAAAATCCAATCATGATCGAATACTGGTAGGCCTAGTATTTTTTATTTATTTTTTTGATCCGATTTAGATGTAATACGGTCGTATGAACATTATGCAGCTGGCAGCGTGAACACGACACAGTAAGTTTTCTGGGCAAACCGTAAATCCCACCCATTTCGTTTCTCCATAAAGTTTCGTCTCGTCAAACCTTTCCTTGCCGTGAATTTCAACAACTGCCTCTTAGCCATCGGGCATGCGTCGATCTATACACGTACCTTTAACATTGACCAACTGACTGTAAAATGTAATTCCTGAATCAAGAATCGTCTGTGACACTGTCGGAACCGCGTTGTTTGTTTGAATCATTGTTTGAATTTCTCAGTTGGAGAATTTTCGTACGCCTGCATCGATCCATCGCGTTTCGCAGTTCGAATGACAGTTTGTTGAACAACACATCAAACAGTATATATGTACGTTTCAAGTTCACCATTTCTGCATTCTTCGATGTCAAATATTACGGGAGGTAATCTTCCAACCTGACTCCGCCTTTCTTCTCTCTTTCTCGTTTTGTTTATCCTGACCTAGTTTGTTCCATCGCGCGAGTTTATTTTTGGCCCAGTGCCAAGTGCGCGGATTTATTCAACTAGGTCAAATGAGCCTTACCACATCACGTACATAATCAATGCGTGTCATAACACATAGTTCGGAATTCAAACGCCCTATTAGGTGAATAAAAACATCCGAAGAGTTCGGTATATGATAAATATATCATCATGACACTGAGTTGTTCCCGCACTTTGTATCAGCTCTCGTTCTCGGAGTCTAATCGCCGCATCAGACTCCGAGAACTCGAGCTGATACAAAGTGCGGGAACAACACAGTGTCATGATAATATATATGTACCATGACATGATACTGAATGACGACGCCTCGGATACAGACTAACACACCCACATACCATGGTCAGATATATTAGCTCTTGGGAGCTAGTGTTTTAAGTTTGTAATTCTGAGGATAAATAAATGTTGTATTGTATTGTACCCAAAATCGTTCAACTATTATACGCTAAGAATGGGACGAAGTCTGTCATCCCACGTAACGAGTACATGCACATATTTTCCGTGTAGGCCTACTACTTTTTCGTCGGTATAATTTTGCTTGTATTAGGGGACGCAGAGTGTCGTTTTTTTGTGGTTCCCCACGGGAGGTCTGATCCAAAGCACGATACGCCGAAGTGCTATTCAAGTTGAATTCGGTTCAGCACATCGTTAATACAATTGTAACTTACTGCCTCTCGGTGATTTAAATATCATTGATTTGGGTCTATTACCGCCCTCAGTTCCAATACAATTTATGTATGAGTTCAGACTAAGAAACTGAGAGCCTTAGAATTATGGTTTACTTTGTCGATCGAAAACTGTTTTCTGTATTTATATATAATCATCTCCATCTATGCCCAGACAGAATAATTCAATTATTAACCGTGTTGTAAAAGACGTGGAAACAGCTCTTATCATGCATTAAAATGTAATCAGATCCCGTACACAGGGTAGCGGTTCATCGTTGTGACATTCAAAATATTAAGGCACTTAGATATGTCCTTAGATTACGTATTATAAGAATGGCTATGTTTTCTAGGTCTATGGATATAATGAGTCATTAAATCGCCACAAAAATATATATAAAACAAATGTGTTGGATAAAATTCCATTATAAATATAGGAAAAGGTCAGGTCAGATCTTTTTAGCATGCTAAGTAAGCGCTCGTTGATGGATTTATGCTCCGTGTGCACGGTCCGCCATCAATCGTCTTCAAACGTAGATAAGAAAATATTTATACAAGTGCTACATATGACTCTCATGTGGTAATGGTTATAATAAAGACACATAGAAATGACAGTCTGGACAAGTTGACATGTTACCAACCAGATGTTCCGGAGCTGTCCGAACCTCAGGTCACTAACTATATGTGGGAAGGGAATAAAACGGGGTAATGGTATCCTAGTAGAAGTAAACCAGTGATTTTGACGTCTATCACACGTATATTTAGTTGTATCTGTTTTCCTCCATCGCCGTTCTCTCGCTCTCATTTTCTTGTTGAATGACGAAAAATGGTCATGGGAGATAAGGTTGCACAATTAGGTACGACTTGCAGGAAAAAAAAGATTGTTTTAAACGCAACATAGAAAGGAGGTGGAGAAAATAGGCAGGGGTACTGACAAGAAGTTATATGACCCCACAGGCCAATATTCTGAGTGTATATCTAAAATCATCACAATAACATAAAATGATCCCTGTGACGATTTGTATTTCAGCCATGCGTTTATTGTAGGGGTTCATGTGGACATCTTGAATGACATAAACACACGGCCCCGAGCACGGGCTTGAGCGGTTTTAGATACAAATATCCCTATCAAGTCATATGTTGGAAAGTGACGAAATGTGTGACCGTTAGCTAGTAGAAACGACCAAAACGGTGAAAATATTCGTAGAATGCAAGTTCTTATTCAAAACACAAATCTGTGAAGCCCGACGCCGACCAAGCGTTCCTTCATTATCCACCATGTTAACCCCAGTCACGAACTACAATCACAGCGAGTTGTACAAAAAGCAAGCCTCGGGGGCGAAACGTTCACCAGTAGAATCTCGACATATACAGAAAACAATTTTACGCAGCATATAAAAGTGGTGGGAAAATGTCGGCGTGATATCAACTGAACAGCCAATCATAATAACATACTTATCCGCGTGGTAATTTGTATTTCATCCACGCTTTTATTGCGCATACTCGTGTAAACACCTTGAATGACATTGCCACACAGTTCCTAGCCCGGCTTGAGCGGTATTAGATACAAATATCTCAGAGCGATGATGTAATAGCCCTATCAAGTTATCTGATGGAAAGGGTGAACTATGGGACAGTTAGGTGGAAGGAACGACCCAAGCGGGAAAAGTATTAGTAGAAATTCTTATTCAGAACACAAGTCGACCAAGAGCTTCATTCTGCACCATGTTAACCCTATCTGGCCTGGGCTTTTGGGGAACTGTGCAGGCCGGGGGGGGGCCGAAATGCCCCCCCCCCCTAATTATTTTCCTTATTCCTTGAGCTAGGGGGCTGAAACTTATCACACTATACCCTTGGGTCAAGCTCTACCAGAAAATGTAAAAAAATCCAAGATGGCCGCTTTGATGACGTCACAGTGACGTCATTTTCAAAAACGACATTTTCGGGTCGATTTTCCGGTCGAATTTTCCGAATTTTTTATTTATGCAATTACTCCGCAAAAACTGCATGATAAATTAGTAAATCTTAATATGATGTGAAATAAAATAGTTTTTGCCCCTTTTTCATCGCGGAAAAGCAGAAATTTTGAAGAAATGTGACAAAAACATCACTTTTCTGGTACCCCACGTGGCCGCCATCTTGAATTTACCCATGATCCTCTGCTCAGAGGGTTATGCAAATGGGCTCAAAATGACCCCAATATGATAAACTATAAAGTCTCGGAGTTTCAGCACTCCATTTTTCGTCGTTCCGGAGATAGCGCAGAAAGTTTGGTAGGAGGGCCATAATGCCCCCCCCCCCCAGGCCAGGTAGGGTTAACCACAGTCAGAAACTACTATCACAATGATTTGTACAGAGAGCGAGCCGAGGAGACAAATCGTCCAACAGCAGAGTCTCTTCACATATTAAAAAGTAAACAATTAAACGCAACATATAATAGTGGTGGTAAAAGATGCCGGCGTACTGATAAGACCTCATATGACCCCAGAGGCCAATATTCTGAATGCATATCTAAAATCATCACAAGAACAAAAAATTATTCCCGTGATGATTTGTATCCCAGTTACGCTAGTATTGTAGCTGTTGATGTGTGCATCTGGAATGAGATGACCACATGGCCCTTGGCACTGGCTTGACATTATATCTATGGATGATATAACCAGCACCAAACGGTGAATGAATTCTACATACACGTATTCTATCACCTGAAATCTGGATATGTTGTATATATATATATGACATCAGTTTGAACCACCGCACGCTTACCCCACCAGCCCTGAAAGGGGCCATTATGGCACCCCTACCGAACTTTCTGTCCTATCTCCGGAAGGACAAAAAATTAAGATCTGACCCTCTGCGACTTTACTTCTTCAAAATCCCCGCTTTTCTGTCAGGAAAGGTGGGCAAAAACTATTTTATTTCACATCAGATTTATATTTACTGATTTATCATCCAGTTTTGGCGAAGAAGACACAAACAAATAATTCGAAAAGTTGACCAAGAAGTGCCTTTCGGGGTTTTTTCTTGGATTTTTTTTCCCCGTTTTCTTGTAGAGCTTGAGACAAGGGTATAGTGTGTAAGTTTCAGTCCACTAACCAAAGGGGTAAGACCTAGACAGTTCCAAAATCATAGTTCCAGATAGGATTAAATGATCATTTAGTGCAGCCGATAGGTGAAAGCATTGTGCACTTGATGATAAAAGCATGCAACTTGTCACATAGGTAGACCATATCTATACAATTAAATCTGGATATAGGGCCATCTCAAATTTGGCCTATATAGATCATGTCGGCCATTTTGCAAAATGGTCGCCTCCATTATTCATTGGCAACGATGAAAGCATTGTGCACTTGATGATGAAAGCGCGAAACTTGGCACAAAGGTAGACCATATCTATACAATTAAATCTGGATATAGGGCCATCTCAAATTTGGTCCATATAGGACATGGTGGCCATTTTATCAACCTCAAGCGCCTCAACAAGGACTATCTCACTCCACCGCCACACTTCCGCATGGAGTTCTTCCGGTACATCCGGTCGGTAAACAAGCAAGGGGAATGGTTGACTTCTCTGGATTTAAGGGATGCATACCTTAATATCGATACATTCAGAGGACAGGAAGTACTTAAGATTCATGGTCGGCAAACGACGCTTCCAACTTCAAATACTTCCGTTCTTTCGGCCTTTCTACTTCCCCTTGAGTGTTTACCCGAGTGTTTACACCAGTGGCACTATTCCTGCACAGTCTAGGTATAAAGTACCACTTTCATATCGACGACTCACTGCTAAGGAATGCTTGCAAAGAGCAGTTAATCCAGGACACGCAGTTTGTCTTAACTCTAACTGGCCTGAGGGGAGGGGCACTTTCCGCCTCCCCTGTTGTTTTTTTGCTCCTATCTCCGGAACGACAAAACATTGAGAGCTGAAACTTCTTGACTTTTTAGATTATCATATTGTGGCCTATTTGCATGACCCCCCGAGCAGAGGATCATGGGTAAATTCAAAATGGCGGCCATGTGGGGTACCAGAAAAGTGATGTTTTCGTCATATTTCTTCAAACTTTTTGCTTTTCTGTATGGAAAATTGGGTAAAATCTATTTTATTTCATATCAGATTATTTTTTACTAATTTATCATGCAGTTTTTGCGAAGAAAAAAACTAAAATAAAAAATTCGAAAATTCTGACCAAAAAATGGTCCAAAAATGCTCTTTTTAGAAATGACGTCACAGTGACGGCGGCCATCTTGGATTTTTTTACATTTTCTGGCAGAGCTTGACCCAGAGATGTGGAGTGGTAAGTTTCAGCTTCCTAGCCTTAGCGATAGCGAAAATATATCGGGGGGCACTCCCCCCCACCCCAGGCTGCAGTATACCCCAAATCGCCCAGGCCAGATAGGGTTAACGATACTGACATCACTGGGATACATCCCACAGGCGAAGTCAGAACTGACTCCGTCGCAAAGGCGCAATTTTCCGGGGGTGGACTAGGATACGCTTTTAGCTCTCGCCAAACCCCCGGAAGATCGTTGGCAAAAGAGAACGACGAAGATACCACGGTTCCTCAAGTTATCTCAAGCCAGGGCTTTACATTTTGCTGCGATAGTCGGCCTCTTGACATCAACACAGGACGTAATACCAAGAGGGCGACTGCAGCTTCGTCCCATGATGATATATCTCAGTCATCATTGGGTCGAAAGGCAATTGAACCCGTGGATACATGTCACGCCTCTTGTCGAACAATGCCTCCAATGGTGGGTGGATCCAATCAACGTAATGCCGGGTGTGTCCCTACTTCCGTTTCGCCCGACACATCACCTGTTCACGGACGCATCCATGGACGGATGGGGAGACCACCTCGAGTCCAAGTCGATATCCGGGTTATGGACAAACGAGGAACGCTCGTACCATATACACGTGTTGGAGTTTATGGCAGTGACACACACCATCCGCATGTGGGTGAGCGTATTGACCGAAAAGAGCCTGCTGCTTGCTACGGACAACATATCAGTCGTATCATACATCAACAAGCAGGATGGGGACGAGATCTCCGCAACAACAAAGCCAAGCGGAAATCTTTTTCCGTCTGTGTTGGGACAACAACATATAAGTGTTGGCCAGGCACATCCCGGGAGTTCTGAATGTCTTAGTGGACTCGCTTTCACGGCGGAATCAGATAATTCCCACAGAGTAGCAACTTCACCCAGCCATACTAAAACAGATAGGTCATGCCTGGGAGATGCCACACATGGATATTTTAGCCACACGGCGCAACAATCTATTGCCCCTGTTCATGTCCCCGGTCCCGGATCCGTTGGCATACGCAGTGGACGCCCTATCACAGGACTGGTCAGGCATGGTAGCATATGCGTTCCCGCCTCCAGCTATCCTAGCGACGGTACTCCGGAAGATCCATGAACACATCTGTGTCGTATACCTAATTGTTTCTTGGTTGTCAGCAAGGCCGTGGTTTCCGGAGTTACTGGATCTTCTGTACCGAGACGACTTCCAGTATGGCGCAATTTACTACGCCAGCCCGGAACGTCAATATTCCACAGACAGCCAGAGCTGTTCCACTACCATGTGTGCAAGTGCTCAAGGGACACTTTGCTCAGGCGGGATTTTCTGCGGAATTTGGGCGCCGAATGATACAATCGATTCGACCATCCTCTTTCGCTGTATACCAATCAAAGCGGGCAGTCTTTGATGTTTGGTGTGGAGAGAGGGATATCAATCCATCCAGAGCCACTATTCCTCAAGTAGCAGAGTTTATATTGTACCTGTTCCGGGATACGGGCCTGGTACCCGCTACGTTAGAAGGTTACAGAGCAGCCATTGCTCAACCTATTCTTCTGGGTACTGGCATTAATCCTTCGACTGATCCGAATTTGGCTGCGCTTATCAAATCGTTCAAGATTTCGGGTCAGCCACCCGGAAGTTGCCGAAATGGGACTTAACCCTGGTACTTCGTCGATTACGGGAGGTACCATTGGAGCCAATAGACTCAATTGATCTCAAGATGTTATCTTACAAAACCTCGTTTTTGTTGGCTCTCGCCTCGGCAGCTCGTGTGTCAGAGCTGCATGCGCTCGATAGGACGAACGTCAGACACTCTAGGAACTGGAGCAAAGTCATTCTCTCAACAGTGCCGGAGTTCATGGCTAAGAATCAAGCTGTCTACGATACCTTATCTGATTTCCTTTCGCCCGGTCTTGAATCAGACATGCTGATGTGTCCGGTTCGTGCAGTTGCGTGTTATCTGAATCGTACTGAAGATCGTAGGCCGGGTAGGATTACAACACATATAAGGGAAGTGGGAAGAGGTGCCGACATACTGACTGCGTCATATGACTTCACAGAATAGTCTTCTGGTAAACCTATTCTAAAGCACATACCAAGAATCTAACGATTCGTGATATGTGTTGTATCTCAGGTACGCTTTTATTGTACCTGTTCATGTGGCAACTTGGATGATATGACCACACGGCCCCTAGCACCGGCATAAGCGGTATTAGATACAAATCTAGAGAGCTATGATGGAAATGCTCTGACAACTCGTATACTGGTAATTGGTGAGCTGTTTCGCTGTGACAACTCGTACATTGGAGATTGTGAGCTGTATCGTCGTCAGAGGTAAATGACGGCAATTAACACAAAAGACTAGTCTGTAAGGCCCGATGTCGACCCAGCATCAACTTCTCACAAATGCCAACATATATCTAAGACCAAAAGGTCTGTACAGGGGGCGGGTCACGGGGACGAAACGTCCACCAGCAGAATCTCGCCATATACAGGTAAAAATTACAACACATATAAGGGAAGTGGGAAGAGGTGCCGACATACTGACTGCGTCATATGACTGTTCCAGGTACGCTTGTTTATCCCTTTCCATCCGAATGCCAAACAAGAAATAAGCAAATATACTATCTCAAGTTGACTCAAAAATACGATTCGACTAGCGTACTTCACGGATACGGATAGGCAAGCCGCGCTTGTAAACGTTTCTGGTCGCGAGATTAGAGCGGCATCATGGCCTTTGTGGACGAGGGCGTGCTACTGGAGGTCAAATACGACGTTTGCCTCATTCTACCTCCGTGACATGACGGTAGTATGTGACGACCACTACTCCATCGGTCCCCTAGTTACAGCTCAGAGGGTTTCTACGGGACCGCAGCCAGCAAGATAGGAAGATGAAGATCGGACGTACAAATATTAACCTGCTTGCTGTTAAACACATATAACACATATAAGGGAAGTAAATCACAGGCATAAACATATATGTTACTACTGTCGTATGATCTCTTGGATCCTCAGTGAGGTTGAAGATCTTTGATTTCTATTCTCACTAGTCACACTGCTCACTTTCGCGTTCCACGGTATGTATCAGTTTGTCCACCATTCTATCTGTGGCATTCTATGCATAGAGTGGAAGTGAGGTAAGTTTTCAGCGAAAATAACTAGAAAATTTTACAAGTAAATTTCTTGTTATTAATACTTACCTCACTTCCAGTGATGCCCACCCGCCTTCCCCTCTGAGATACACCACTTGATCGTGTAGCTCGATGGAACAGGAGGGAAGTATGGGTGTGAGCATGCGTATGACTGGCAGGGGATAGAACTGTGTTGTTTTAAATTTTTGCTGGGCGATTTCATCGGTAAAGTTTCGATGAGATAAGCTGATTGTATAAAAGAAAACGTTACATTATTAGATCCGCCATTTTGGATTTACCCACAATTCTTTGCCGATAGAATGTTTCAATGAAACTATTAAAGGCATGGTTTGTGATTAAACGGAACGGTTCATTCAAAAACGTTTCTTATCATGAGTCTTTGTCCATGAAATACGTCAAAGCTGCACATCATTGCCGCCATTTTGGAAAATGGACGCAATGACCTACATAGGATAAATCTGTGATGGCCCTATATCTAATTTTTTTCGTATAGTCTTAATCTAGCAACATGCTAAGTTTCATGCTTTTATCATGAAATGTACAGTACATTTGAATCATTCACCTACTGGCTGCACTAATTGGAGCGATATGCAAGAGGTGGGGAAATTGACGACGTCTGGCGACTAAAAATCAACCATATGACTCTACAGGAAAGCCTCCCTCGGCACCTCACATTCAGACACGAGAATACGGTGAATTCTCGGACGTAGCCTTAGTATCTCTGCCGCGCTTTTATTGCAGCTATTTATGTTGAGACTACGAAGTATCCACACGGCCCCTATCACCGGCATTAGTGGAATTAGATACGCTAGCTCGGGAGCTGTGATGACAGATCAGCTCAAACAAATAATTTATCTGTTGTTAATAGATGAGCATTGAGGACGTCTGATGGGATAAACGCCCCAACATGGGTAAACATGGTAAATTCAAGAATACCCCACAAAACTAACCTGTAATGCTCGATATCGTACGGCTTTAACCTACATATATTTGTCGAGCACCATGTACAGAGGGCGAGCCTCCATTCTTAGCATTTGTCGGATTCCAGAAAACAAGCTTTCACATTCAGATAGATCTACAGAATTGTGCAATATACTGTTTAGTATATTATAGCCCAGTATACTACACGATATCTTATTTACATCATATAGACTTCATGGCTACATACATCATTTCAGGATGCCTGGAGAAAATCTCAGCAATTACAGATATAGGAAAACACTACGACCAAAACTATTTCTTTGTAAACTATATGATCCTCAAAAGTGTTAATACATATTTCGTAAATTGCCTCATTACCGATCACAGTGGTGCTTGTGAAGGCCTGTATCTTTCCTCGCAGTTCATGGGGTTACAAAAAACAGTTAAAAAGCCAGAATTATGGTTTGATGCCAAAGCACACATAACGAAGCGCAAAGTCGTCTCGAAATGTCTCGTCATGAAGTGGAGGATACATGGTTCTCTCTTTCCACTGTCATGTTGGAAACTGCACTTTCATTTTCGCAATATCCATATTGTTCACAATTGAAATAATAATTATAATTAAAAGCAACATAAGCCAGCTTATAAGCCAGATAACAGTTTTCAGCATGGTTTTGCCATCTTCAAATTGATCATAATCATCGTGTTGAACGTCTTTATTATTGATAGTAGTTTGGGCTCCAAACTTCGGGAAACACCGAAATAAACCCGCTGCTTCGGGACATAAATAAAAAAAAAACTGATTGCCCTAGTTGCTGAATGCTGTTATTTGTTTAAGTATATTTCTTAGTTTCAGTAAAACAGAAATCGAAAAGGCAAAATGAAGAGAAGCCTCGCAAAACACCGATGTTGGTTGCTTACAATCGCTGTAGCCTTAATTGTGAAGAATATCACTTTTCATGGCAAACGGAGTTACAGTAAGAAATAATCATATTCTTAAGATCACACGTGTAGAACAGATAACAGTAAACTAATGCCGAATTTGACTGGAAAACCGGGTCAGATATACATTCATTTCCCGATATACAGCTCTGGCATCGGTGTTATCGTAACTCACCCTAAAAAATTGATACCAAGATATATATCGGTTGCTTGTCTTCAAATGATCATTCATCGTGTCTGTTACCTTCGGTTCAGCGAAAGGTAGGCAGCGTCTTCTGACCTGGATAAATATTTGCACACGTCAAACATTACCTCTACAGATTGCCTCACTTGAAGATGAGGTCATATAAATACCATGGGGTCGTTGTACTTCAATTTGTTAGACAGCACAATTACAACTTTAGAAAATAAACCCATCTTCACTTAAATAAGACTTTTGTACAAACTCATTGGAATTGCTTCGCAGAAAATGTAGGAGTAGCACCCCTGCTGTTATTATTCCATGGTTATCTTGCACCAAAATTAAGTACCTTATTCTCCCCCTTTGGCCTGGGTTTAGCCTTGACCATGCTGTGCGAGTGGTTCGACCGACACTCACTGAACATGGCAACTGAACCGATCGCATGATGCAATTAAACGCAACGTTTTCACTCCACTATCAATAAGTGACAAAACACTATTTTGGAAACAAAATGGCCCGGTGCAGGTGTAGCCACTAGGGCCCAGTGCAGGTGTAGCCACTAGAGGTCTATCCACCCTCCGACCCTCATTTATTCCAAACCAACACATGATACACCTCTAATAACCCTATATGTTAACTATTCTTAGCAAACTGTAAGCCCGCCAGGCACAACCTCCGGCCAATGCCATTTTGGAGGGTACCTGTCCCATTCCGATGCATTAGGTCGCCCTCAAGGGGTCGGGCGTATTGAATAAGGCTCACTACACTCAAAATTTCTCATGAAATTAAACACCGGTTAAATTAAACGTCCGTTCAAGACGCGCACTGCATCTAGAGTGAGTTCCACCACCTAAATTTCCCACCTTGTGCCTTCCACTGCGCACAATACTGACCAATCAACACGCTGCGCATTGCCCCACCCATCTAATTGGCACGTGCCATGAAAACAATATTTTCACTCTATACTTCGTGCCGAATGAAAATACATATTAAGAGGGTGGTGGAAAACGATGCTGGCGTACTGGCAAGAACTCATATGACCTCATATTCCTAAAAAAACATCGCAAGAACCAAAGGTGATCCCTGTGCTGATTGGCATCTCAGCCATGATTTATTGCGGATGCTCATGTGGACATCTTGAACGACACAACTACACGGCAACTAGCACCGGCTTGAGCGGCATTAAGTCGACCTTGGTTGTGCTACTATCAATATATGTATTATTGCTTTAGTATAGGGGAATAATCCGATAAACCAATAATATCAGTCCATACTACACCATACTATCTGCACAAAAAGAACTGATCTAAAATACAAATATTTAAACACCAGCTATAGATTTAGATAGATATTCTTTATTCAAAACTCGATGTCTTCACAGCCAAAAACCTCTTCCGTGAAGGATGACGGATACTAACAATAAATAGAATATATCTAACAAGATTAGCGTAAAAATATGAACAGATGTAGATAAGAAAATGACCAATATTGTATATATTCATGCTTCATGCACCAAGAACAATAACATTCTGGTATGAGCCTGGAGGATAATCAATCACAGGTTTTAATAAAAAATTATCTACATAAATATAATTAGTCATAAAAATCCACCAACCAAATCGCAACGTTGTTATAAAATGTATATATATATATATTTATTACGAATAAAAAATGCGAAAATGATGAAATCTTTAGTAAGAATGAAAAAATGAGAGAACAATAGATTGTTAAATGCATTATTAAAAACGCTAATACTATGAATTGCTTTGATGTTTCGTTAGGCAATTGAATTCAGAGACACGAATAATTTTCACAGATCTGTTAAAGCGTTCGGTCCTGGCACTAGGAATCTTCAACAGAAGATTAAGAATACCTCTAAAATAGTCCATAATTCGGAGCCAGTTTATGGATAGGTTCAAAAACAAAGACGGGACGATTAAGTTTAAGATTATAAGTAGTAATTGTTAGCCAGTTAAGTCTAAATTGTGTATCAGGATCTTAGGATATCTCAGAATGGTTTGCATCTAAGTGACAATGTAGTTTCATGTCACGTCGAAGTTTCCTGCAATACAGACGCAGTCAACAGTGTTCAATAATGCCAGCAAGACTTGCTGTTTCTATCAACCAGCTGATATTCTGAAATCGCAGACCTACAAGACATATCAGCGGCTGGCCATATCAAGAAGAAGCGCTCTGTCCACAGAACACAAAATATGTGTTTCATCAAATCAATAACTAGTGGTATGGGGGCGACGGGGGATGGTTATTATTATAGGAACATATTAATTGAGATCATCGTTATGTCCAGTTTGCCAATAAATATAAAACACCATTAATTTATACCCGAAGGAACAATACAACTTGGACTATCTAAAGAAAAATACTATAGCAATATAGTTCCAATTCGTTCTGGAAGAGTTGTTCTAAATCAGAAATCCCTCTTCTTGCGTCTGGCGCTGAACAACTCAGATATAATAATCATTTCCCATGTATTGATATATAGAAAATATATTGGATGTAAACGATTGCATACATAATACTTGTATGCAGATGTTGACAGGTGGCGGTGGTTACATACATAAAGACGCAGTAAATGGGATGTGCGCTAATTTACTGTACTATTCCTTATTACGCAACAGCTTACTTTGAAGCAGTTTGACGTTAATTATGTTGATGTAAACTAATGGGTTTCCGTTGTACTTGAAGCAAAAAAAATATCTTACTCTAAAACAGCAACAGTTTATTTGTAAGTGGTTCCCACAGTAGTCGATCATACTTCAAAACGTAAACACTCAAACAGTCCGTAAGAAGCTCATGGCTTACACAGGCTCAGCATAATATATTTGTACGTGAGACAATCGTGGTGGTACTGCTGATTTCTGTTCAAGTGGAGAACGTCGGAACATGTATATATCATACGCAATAAATATAGCTTAAATAATAACATAGATACAGAACAATATATATATAAATAAAAATGGCGCGTAACTCCACCGGAGCCGGTAATATTCTGCAGAATGAGCTCCTCGGATAATTAACCTTACATTTGGGCTTGCTTCCTGTGGGGTACATATGTACACCAGACTTTTCCCCGTCCAGACGGATATTGGAGGAAATTTTAACGCACGACGTCGAGCATTACATGTTAATTTGTCTGGGTATTCTTGCATTTACCGAGTTTATCCCATGTTGAGGCGTTTACACCACCAGACCTCTCGATACTCATCATTAACATCAGATGAGTTCATTATTTGAGCTGGTATGCCATAACAGCTTCCAGGCTAGCGTATCTAACTCCTCTTAAGCAGATTATAGGTGCCGTGTGTTTACCTTATAGTTTTCACAGTGAACAGCTGCAATGAAAGCGTGGATGAGATACCAATGTTACGTTTTAGAATCCTCCGTATTCTAGTCTGAATGTGAGATGCCAAGGGAGGCTTTCCTTTTGTGTCATGTGGTTGATTTTCCCACCTCTTGCAATCTTACCGAATAAAGCTTCATCAAATGAACTATTTATGGCTGATATCCACGTTATGTCCAATCTGGTTGCTTTAAAAGTTTTCATACTCACAGAACATACAATGGTTGGCATATTGAGGAGTTTTATGACAAAAAATACCAATGATTCTAAGTTTGTTTTCACAATAACAAAAGCTATCGCGTAAGAGTGTACAGGTGTTTGAAAGGTAACCCAATCTTCTCGCAATGATTTGAATCCTAATTATCATTATGAACTAAGCAGATCAAGCTAGTTTAAAAGGGAACGATTTTTTCATGATATATGCACTCAAAGGAGAACATAGATTGACACTTGCAACAAATCGATCATTCGATGTAATTATAGACGACCCCGGCTGGTCCTGTGCTGTGTTTATCTAAATGGATTTTCTAGTCTGCTTTTGTTGTGCAGGGTATCCGAGTCAAAACTTGTATTTAGGGAGCAGAGTCCGGGACCAAATACCCCGCTTCCCCCATGAGCCAGAGTGCTTGAACATTCGCTCGAGTATTCGCTCGAGTAAACTTTTGGTATGATACAAATAATTCATTAATACTAGTTCGTATAATTGAAAACTGTTAGACATCTCTTTCCCTGAGAATTGCTTGTTTTTCTTCATAATAGATAATGTATGTCATCTAGCTTGAAAGTTGATGCTACCACGAAAACGGATTTTCTATCACTGACACAGAACTCTTCACACAGGATGATCGTCTCAGCCCTGATTGCACACGTATCCGACGCTGGTGGTTTTACGTATCTCCTCATATGACTTCATGTCAGATTACGCTGTGCTGTGTTCCCACCACAATTTGCTTGCGTTAAACAATACTATTGAATGACACAGATACAGACTATTGGTTGATTCGTTAATAATTTGCGTACATAAACCATCACTTTATTACATGTACATTTTAATCACGAAGAGGCCCTAAGTGGGCGAGCAGCATATGTTTTGTAACAAGCCTGTTGCCACGAGAGGAAGATTAATTTCCTATACATGATGACTGTGTATGGCTAGTCATACATGTCCAGCTGATCATATCGTAGTTAGTTATATCGTCGTTATATGACCGAAATATTGCCGCACGCTACCTTAAACCCTAACTCACTCGCTTAAACACGAACAACTTTTAATGTGCTTCCCCACACAAAACAACAGAACTTGTTGAATATGATCTCAATGCTGTTTGGGTTAATGGTACATATAGTCTCATTCAAAAAGGTACCTTGATTATTGACGCAGAAATATGTTGCCTAGTTACTGAGATTTGAAGATTTCATATATGGATCGGGATATTGGTGCTGGCAGTTTCACATCAAAACGGTTCCACCGTTATGAGTTCTTTATAAATACGACAGATATCACACTTGTTCGGGAAATATGTAAGGATGCATAACATTTGTGAAAAATGCCCAAAAATTGTCGATCGACTGGGAGGCGTTAGGACGGAACTACATCACGGAGAGTCATTAAACTTCCAAGCACTGGTGTACTTGCATGCACCAACAGGCGAATGAAGCCTCTTTGATGTCTTGATAACATCGACCTGCCCGTTGATTATATACTATCTAAATACGAGCGTTGTTTTACACTTTCTGAAGAATGTGTAGAGATGTTGTCGTTTCTAACTGAAATAATAATTTCTGTATCTGAACAGAGCTACCGTACCCGTCGTGGTTGATTTAGACTAAGATTGACAATAGCAGCTGCTTGAATCTACCTCTGATTTCTGTTTGTGTATACTACCAGTACAATATCGCTTCGTTTTACTGGTTCCAGGTATAAGTATTCTGCCATGTCTTCTTACAGTTCGTGGAATATGAGTCCAAGGCTTTCAAGATAGACATAATAGTACTTCACACTAAAAAAATCAGCTTAGTAACTTATTTTCAACAGCTGCATCGCAGGCTAGTTAATCCTGGCACTTTGACAGAACACAGGAAATACCGGGTTGTTTACATACAAAAATCACTACCGGCATGATATATATATATATATATATATTGATTTGTTCTACTGTAATTACCCTTACAAACATAAACGTGGGGATTGCGTAGGGAAAGTGTGGGGTTTTGGTGGGCGCGTGGGGTTCGTGTGGGGCGAAGCGTGGTTTGGAACTTTCCTCGTGGGGATAACGTAGGGTTTGTGTGGGGCAGCTGCCCACGGTTATGCAAATTTAGCATAAATATGGGGATTATGTAGGGCTGATGTGGGGATTATGACGGGTGAATGGGCGAGAATTCAAAGTTCGCGTGGGGATGATGTAGGGCATACCTTTATCTGCTATATATTCAAAGTCTAACGGGGGGTTGGTGTAGGGAAAATGAACTTCGGATTTAATCGACTGAGTTGTTTGTAGGGATTAGGTGGGGTGGACTTTTTCCAGCGCTCGTAGACAAAGTCCAATGTAGGGAATGTGCCGGGCTGTACTGAAAGTTTAAGTCCGACGTGGGGATTTTGTTGGGCAAGCATTCTTTCATGCATAGCCTAAGACGATAGTGGGGTTGAAGTGGGGCGATACTTTATTTGCACATATAGTGTGAGATAAATGTGGGGATCATGCAGGCAGACTGTGAACTCTGTTTTCTTAAAAGAATATACAAAAACATTTATATTTTTTTCATGATCCTATAATACTCGAAATGAAAACTATTTATTTAGATTTGTATTTTTTTTATGCATTTTCAATCAAAGTTATTAAAACGTTTTGTGCCGGTGTATCGCGAAAAATTCCCGTCAAATCGACACCATGCATCTTTCACGGTAAACCTCTCGTCTTGAGGTGAAAGAAATGTGTAGCAAAAGATATATTTTTGAAACGGGTATCTGTACAGGTTTAAAAATAACTAAACAGAATCAAATATCGAAGAGATACAGGCAGAGTTATCAAGTGTTGGTTTACCATCTCCGGCGTATCCCCCTCATATTTTCGCGGAATATAGGCCGTGCCCATTGCCCTATAGGACTAGGTTTAAAGATTGCTAGAATATCAATTCACTGATCATATGTCATAAGAATATTTTTAATGTAATGCATGAATAGAAGTTCTGTGTCTAATGTATCGCATCCATAAATTTCCTCCGATATATAAGGCTAAATCACGACTATAAATGTGAGCCGTCTTAGGCCATTGTCTATTAATTTGCATGTTAATCGAGTTGTCTCCCTTCATATCAAGACTTTCTACAAGCAAGTTTGCGCGCGCAACATCGGAAGTGGGGCCCGATTGTAAACATTGGCTGCAAGTTGAACTTGGTTGAGTTTTCTTCACCAAAACGTTAAGATGGCGAGTAAATACGAAGAATGGACGCTGGAAGACCTAAAGGATGATCCGAGGAAACGGAAAGCGAAACTATCGGGAAGGAAACATGAATTAGTCGAGCGGTAAGGTGTTTTGATTTACATGTCAAATCGTATACCTATTGACGTGCACCCCATTTTCGTGGCCTACACACTTTTCGCAGTACGGTATCAGCTGATATTACTGTTATGACCTAAAAAATGAATTTTTATTTCCGATTTATTTAAAAGTTTCTGTCCCTAAAACGGGATGGATATTCAGACAGCTGGTCGTTTAAGTACAGGGGTGAAATCACCTGTTTTCGAACCAACACGATATTAATTTAATTTTACTGACCGCTAGTTTTAGATTTGATACGGTGATCTGTCTGCTCAGAATATATGTTTATATAGAAACAACAGAGAAAAAGTTCTGTATATGAAACTATTGCAGGCCAGGACTGTTTTTATTATTATTATTGAAAAAAAATGTATGGGGGGGGGGGGTGGAAGGTGCAAAACTCCTATTGAATACATCTTCTTTTTTTATCAGGTTTGAAGCATATGACTGAAGTGATAATTTCAAGGGTGATGTTGTCATGGAACCAGAGCATGTCATGGATGGACATTCCGCCATCAGAAGAGTACAAAGATTTGAACAGTGACTCCAAGGTAGAGTAGGCTAAATATCCCTTCAATGACTGTATCTGGATTGATTAATCACTAGTCATTGATAATGTTTGTTTGTCTGTTTAATGCATAGCTGACTAGAAGTATGATCATCAAATTAGAAATACATGTATGGTAGTTTGTATGTCGTTGGCTGAACACCTCACCTACATTTACCTCCATTAGTTTGCTCTCAATGGAAAGGAAGATTGATTTTTATTTGCAACGGAATGAATTTTCTGTTTACAAGTGAAATAGGCTGAGAGCACAGTTTAAAATATGAAATTCTGTTCTGTAACCGGTACTTTGGACTATAAAACTGTCACGTTTAACAGTATTATGTTTGATACTAAAATGCATTTCTGCCTCTCTTTTCAGGTAACAATAATTTGCTACAGAATGTATACTGCCCTGATTGAGTTTTATCTAATATAAATAATTTTGTTTGTATTTCAATGATTTATAGGAACAGGCAAATACTGGACCCTACCCAGTGTGTGAATTGATAACAGGATAATGGATTAGATTGGCTTGTGGACCTCATGTGAATACCAGTTATCCTCTCCTACAAGAAAAGGAAGTTACACCTAGAGGTGAGGAAATCTTATAATCACTGCATGTCTGAGAAAAAAACTGTGATATCCTGTTCATTTCTAAGAGGTGGGATGTCCCACCAGTTGTGGGGAAAGGGGTGCCAAACCAGTTATTTGTAGCTTATTATTTACCGGGCATGTTTCAGGGCCAGCCCCTTGACTTGCTGTACATTAGGGGTTAAGAGTTTCATTTCGGGTCTAATTATCTCTGATTTTGTGATATATATAAGTTGAGTGTACAAGTCATATCTGCAGGCCCGTGTTCGGTACATCTACTAAATTGTGTTCGGTACGGCTACCAAATTATTTATCTCCTTGAAAAATTATGCCCCTTTTGCGATATTTGCTTGAATGTTACTGTAGCTGTTAAATCTGCAGAATAATGATATGCTGTAAAAAGTACAATCCTGAATGATTAGTACATGTAGCCCAGGCCTGACCCAGGCTGTTTTCGAGCTCATTATGAACCCCCCCCCCCCCCAAATAAAACAATAAACAAATCCCCTCTCTGAACAGGCTGAAACCAATACTAATGCAAGTACTTTCGCCAAATATGAATTAGATATCGGCTGTATTTAGACCATTTAGTACTCCCACAGCTTCCATAGGCTTCGACAGTCCCACATCATGGCCTATTTCATTATAACTTATCACACTCTGCACCATCTATAGGTGCCCAAACTAAAATCTAGATCAGGCCCTGTAACCATAATATATTGCACTGACAGCATATTTCTTAGTTACTCGGGGGGAAGCCGAGGGGTTTTGCGAGTCTCACCCTCATGTTAATTTCCTGCTTTTGAAGGATTGTGCACACGTTGACTAACGGACGATTTAGAAAAAATCTGTTAATCCACTCTTAACTCGATGGGTATTTTTCACTGCTGCTGCAAGTTCGTTTTTATATCTGCCAGTGTGAAACTGTTGTTGTTGCAAATAACCAGAAAAACTTGAACAAAAAAATATTTTATTCATTTTTATAGCAGACAACAGCAGCCTGGAACTGCAGGCCACACTTATTTGGTAATATGCAAAACCAGTGAATATTTCAGTAGGGAAGATGCTTAAAAACATTTGTGAACTTTGTCAATGGTACAAAAGGTCCTATTTTAGGTCAAGATTTTCTTTAAAATTTGAGTTCAGTACCATGTTTATCATTTCATAATAACCAGTTTTTATCTCGCCTTACGAAGTAAAGGGGAGATATTGTGAGAGGGGGAAAGAGGATGTCGTCGCCGGTGTCGGTGTCGGTGTCGGTGTCCCCTGCCTGGAAATGAATGGGTTTTTGGTTTAGCAAGTTAAAAAAAAATCTAGAAAAATTAGAAAAAATATAAAAAAAAATATAAAAAATATGGGGGGTAGGTATGCCACCTGGGGGTACTACCCCTGGGGTACTCTAATGTTAAAATCCCTATGAATGAGTTTTGCGTTTAGCTGAAGTGCACATGTACATCTGTACTTGGAAAGTTTCTTGCAGTTGTCAGCTGTCATTGGATGATTATGAAAGAGGATGTAAATTGTACATACAGGCCTCTACATGTATACATATACATCTACATGGTAATTTTGCTCCAGTTGTCAGCTGTCATTGGATGATTATGAAACTTGGTGCACATGTTTCTTATGATTAGAGGA
>JAVTVY010014600.1:0-61906 GCA_036873755.1 Hanleya hanleyi | reverse complement strand
CGGAGTACATGTATATCATCCCCCCCCCCCCCCCCCCACCCGCCACAAACATATTGATGCTATACACCAGTGCAGAAGTACTTAACACTAGATGTAACTGAATCATACATGTAGCAACAAAAAAAACATCAGAATTAACCTTTCTCAAAAAAAAATTCAAATTCAAAATGACGTCAGAATGTTTTCAGAATGCGAAAACAAAATTACTGATATAACCAGACAAAACACAAGAACATGTCAACAGTACACCTGTGTTGGATTTGTTGTACCGAAAGCTTGTACATGTATGTGTAACTCCCTTCCCAAGCGCCGATATATCCATATATGGAAATTAAGCATGCCAGCCTTTACCCATGAATTTAGGTATATATATATGTACCTCAATACATAAACATATTGTTCCCCCAGCACACTGATCGATCAAGTGTGACCTCACTGGTAAGAAATAGGTCACAGAGCTATATAAAGAATTAGTATTGGAATTTGTGACATATATTGGACTGCCATGTAACTGACACGATACATTACAAATACAACTGAGTGAACTACACTGCAATCAAATACTCAGTGTCGCTTGGCCGTCTCTTGTTAAACTTGAATACCAATCCCACTACTGTAATGTAACCTCACAATAACAGTGTTACTGGGGAATCAAATTGAATCAAGACAGATGTTCAGCCTTATAAAAGGGTTGAAATGGTATGCATTCATTAACTCTGGATGACCATTATAGCACCTGATCGTAATTTATCAGACCAAAATCAACCCAGTATGGAGACATCTTATAATGAGGCTAGACTTTGAAATTCAAATGAGGTCAAACAGCATATTTTACCGTGGTATGACTAAACAATTATTTCCTGTACCAGGTACTTTGATTTATCAATTGCTCACAGCTTGAGCATAGACAATTAATTATCAATTCTGTCAGAAGGCTTTAAGTAAATGATTGTGTATACATCCCTCAGAGACCACTCTGAACAGTTCTAGGTTCATTAGCATGACGTCAAGCAATTATACAAAGTAGGAGTCCGTAACCTGAATAAACGGAAGTTCTACTGGTTGAAATATTTTTATTTCATGACATAAAATCCTGTATCTATTCAGTACACCGTGACCAAACGATTGTATGTACAATATGAGAACTTATTTTATATATCGCTAGTAATGATTGTATGTACATTGTACGATATGAGAACTTATTTTATATATCGCTAGTAATGATTGTATGTACATTGTACGATATGAGAACTTATTTTATATATCGCTAGTAATGATTGTATGTACATTGTACGATATGAGAACTTATTTTATATATCGCTAGTAATGATTGCATGTACATTGTACAATATGAACTTATTTTATATATCGCTAGTACTGATTGCATGTATAGACAAATACTATGGAGAACTTATTTTATATATCGCTAGTAATGATTGTATGTACATTGTACGATATGAGAACTTATTTTATATATCGCTAGTAATGATTGTATGTACATTGTACGATATGAGAACTTATTTTATATATCGCTAGTAATGATTGTATGAACATTGTACGATATGAGAACTTATTTTATATATCGCTAGTAATGATTGTATGTACATTGTACGATATGAGAACTTATTTTATATATCACTAGTACTGATTGTATGTACATTGTACGATATGAGAACTTATTTTATATATCGCTAGTAATGATTGTATGTACATTGTACGATATGAGAACTTATTTTATATATCGCTAGTAATGATTGTATGTACATTGTACGATATGAGAACTTATTTTATATATCGCTAGTAATGATTGTACATGTATGCACATTGTACAATATGTGAACTTATTTTATATCTCTTGTATCAGTACTAAAACTTTCAAAAGATTCTTCTTTCCTCTTACATGTACATGTATGTTATCAAACTTTGACACGATCCACATCAAGTGATCGTATCCCCAGAGATATCAGAACAGATCAATCGACTGATTGACAGACATACATATACCTCAGAATCAATACGTTTCTTGACTGCCATGATCAAAATGCTCTAACCGTTCAGTACATTAAATCCATAGATCCAATTAATACATGAAATCAAATTTATTAGAATGGAAAGTTGACGATATGATTAAAAAAACAGGATATTATAATAGAACGTGATCAAATTCATCAATCACTGGTGATTTGTGAATGTTCATATTTAATAGTTTAATATTCAAAATTTGATCATGTGGGATTCCATAGCTCATAACTACATCATGATTTTCAACTACATGTACTTAGTGGTGTTTGAACTGCAGCAATTATTTTACCTCAAAATCAACACAGCTGATGATGAACCCATCCCATGGGCTTCATACGAATAGGATGGAAGCTTTCAGAATATATAGGGTTATGAGGTGGGGATATTCTAAGTTTAGGTAATGGGTTAGGGGAGAAGGATTACATGTAGACTAATCCACTGGGTTTGCAAGTGTTTCATATGTTATACGATTTAGATGTGGTTATGGAATACGATGATGCTTACTTTAGGAAATAGAGGGTGGGACGTAATTAGGGAGCAGGGTGGCCTCATCCCCTGGGATAGTATGTCTTGCATATGAGTGTGTTTAAAGTGTTCAGAATAAAAGAGTATGGGGTGGCACAAAACCTAGAACTATGGTGGGACACATTGCCCAGTAAAGTGTGCAAGATGGGAGATACATCCACAGGGATATATTGTCTGTAATGTGAAGCAATGATACTGTATATGTGCAACATGGCCATACCCTGTCTGAGCAACACAACAATTCCCTTAACTACTGTTAAACAATTTTTTTAACCAGTGTAACAGTGGAGACAGGGTGATATCCCAATGTCCCAATAAATTTTAAAACTTGATTATTCCCAGCATCCCAGTAGAAAATTAACCTGTGATAACTTAGGCCATTGTCACTTGATTGGTTGTTTAGCATGACCAACCCTCATCTATATTTTGAGGCCAAATAATTAAAATAGATGAGGGATTTACATTTTCATGAGCTAAACTCATTTTCTTCATATTCGTATACACTTGGTTTGCAATTTAATAATTAATAATAGATAATTATAGCATCTAGCATGTGTACGGTAATTCCCCTAATAATTCGATCACCGGAAGTGTAGCAAAAATGGCATATATCTGGGAATATTCACCATGGTAACAGCTATAAAGTGTCACATTTTGTAATTATATTACTTTTCTTCAATTTGAATGAAGAACGGTCCGAATGTTACTTTTTATCTGTGTTTGAATAACGGAGTTAAAAAGTGAACTTCCTGTGATTGAATTATTAGGGGAATTACCGTATTTAAAAAATCAAGGCCATGCTAAACAACCAATCAAGTGACAATGGCCTTATTTAGAATCAATCTGAGTAAAATGAAAAGAAAATTATCACAAAATGTCAATATCAGGAAATAGTCTCATCCAGAAATCCAGCTGAAATTGTACACATTGTATTTTCCTTAGTTATCGCACCAAAATAAGGCTTCCCAATCTTGAATTATTGAAAAACCCTTGCCCTCTATATTACCAGAGGTGGGTATGAATGCACCGGACCATCCATTGAAGCCTTAAGTGACCTTACACCATACCACATGGCATGAATGGTGGTCCATGCGTACTGATCTGGGTTACACACAATGAGCAGTTAGATGTCAGCCACACCTGTCGGTAATACTGAACCCAAACACCAGCTAGATCAATACCACATTGACACCAATTAACTCCAACTAATTTATCCATCTGAGAATAAAAATCTGACTTACCTTGTTTTAAATGATATATTCATATGAGATTATAGTTGCAGTAAGCTTTGTGGAGGGTTTTTTTTTCACTTATAATTTCCGAGTTCCAGTCCACAGCTAACTGAGCTGTGAGCACCTGCCAATCTACTCAAGTGTATACTGTATAGGTATGTCGATAAACTAACCACTGTAACTCTATCTACATGTAGACAAATATCAAATAGATTGTCTCCCTTGTCAGTCAGACTGTATATAATATACACCAGTGGCAGGTGAACTTAAATGACCTGGCTCACTTTAAATAATCTTAGTCAGGGTAGATAGGTATTGCACCATCCACCAAAAATATATGAAAGAGGTACATGTACAGATCATCTAGGACCTAACATCCATATATGGATTATAGCTACATGTACATCTGTGATGTCCTGTCCATAGATGAAGGAGATAAAAACTGAAATCTTAAATAACTAAATATGACTGAATCGGTTCTTTATCAATATTCTGTTATGTATTTTATATTATATTGCATGTTATTTGTTCATTATTATCTCTGGAGGGCCTCTGGGAAGAACAGTTTTTGTAACTGACAGAGTTACCCTTGATAAATAAAGTTATATACATATATTGGAAGGACAGTTCTAAGCCAGATTTCAAGATGTGATCACTATAAAGTGAGTGAACTGGAGAAATCTGCTTCCCTTATCTTCCAAATCATTCTCCTGGACATGTATAACATATTTTAGGCGATACTTTTATGCTCTCTCTCTTTTCAAATAGCAAGACATCCAAAATCTTAGGACGAAAAACAAAACAAAAACCCCACAGAAATCAGATGAAAAAATGTTTGTAAGAAATGCTCAATCTTTTATTAATTTTCCTGAATGCATGATTTTTTTTCTTTTTTCTTTTTTGGTTTAACATGAAATAACTTACATGTACATGTATGACTGGAATGGATGTCAGTGTACAGGTGAACATGTAAATAAAACTTGGAAAACATTAACATCAAATCCTCCAATAATTCAATCACTGGAAGTGACCTTTCTCACCATAAAATCAGGAGGTGATCAAATTTATTAGAACAGAAAGTTGACAAACTTTGGATCAAAAGTTGAATCATGAAGATACATGTAATTCATTATTATTAGAATGATTGATTGAGATTTGTCAACAAAATTTATTTCTGGAAAGGTTGGGAAGGCTCTCGAGTCAGATATAATCAATCAATTTGAGATTAGCAGGCATTACTTTTCGTTGAAATCTGCGGGAATCCAAACAGATTCTCGTAATCCAACTTGACGGGACTCCACGGGAATCTAAAGCAGTCATTTCTATACAGATTCTCGTAATCCAACTTGACGGGACTCCACGGGAATCTAAAGCAGTCATTTCTATACAGATTCGAGGAATTTTACAGGAATCTGTTGGATTCCCGTGAATTATTTTGTGGGAGTGCCAACGGGAATCAGATTCCCGGATTCTCGTGGAAAAGCAAGCTCTGGATTAGGAAAATTATCAACAGGGATACATCTACAAGTATAGCTTGGGATACCTTTGGTGCATGTATGATAATATTTGCACTACTTAGTCTCTAACGATTAAGCCAAAGTAATGGAGAAAGATGCGTAAATGTGGCAATTATAGCATGAGATATTATCATCAGACCATGCAGTACAATTATAGCATGAGATATTATCATCAGACCATGCAGTACAATTATAGCATGAGATATTATCATCAGACCATGCAATACAATTATAGCCTGAGATATTATCATCAGACCATGCAGTACAATTATAGCAGGAGATATTATCATCAGACCATGCAGTACAATTATAGCATGAGAGTGATCATCAGACCATGCAGTACAATTATAGCATGAGATATTATCATCAGACCATGCAGTACAATTATAGCATGAGATATTATCATCAGACCATGCAGTACAATTATAGCAGGATATATTATCATCAGACCATGCAGTACAATTATAGCATGAGATATTATCATCAGACCATGCAGTACAATTATAGCATGAGAGTGATCATCAGACCATGCAGTACAATTATAGCATGAGATATTATCATCAGACCATGCAGTACAATTATAGCAGGAGATATTATCATCAGACCATGCAGTACAATTATAGCAGGAGATATTATCATCAGACCATGCAGTACAATTATAGCATGAGATATTATCATCAGACCATGCAGTACAATTATAGCATGAGATATTATCATCAGACCATGCAGTACAATTATAGCATGAGATATTATCATCAGACCATGCAGTACAATTATAGCATGAGATATTATCATCAGACCATGCAGTACAATTACAGCATGAGATATTATCATCAGACCATACAGTACAATTATAGCATGAGATATTATCATCAGACCATGCAGTACAATTATAGCATGAGATATTATCATCAGACCATGCAGTACAATTATAGCATGAGATATTATCAGACCATGCAGTACAATTATAGCATGAGATATTATCATCAGACCATGCAGTACAATTATAGCATGAGATATTATCATCAGACCATGCAGTACAATTATAGCATGAGATATTATCATCAGACCATGCAGTACAATTATAGCATGAGATATTATCATCAGACCATGCAGTACAATTGGTATCTTGCTGTTCTGAAACAAGGAAATTATTTTTGTTTTAAATCGAAAGGTAGCGGTTGTTTTTCCACAGGAACCTGATTCCTGTTAGTACTCTCACAAAATAATGCTCGCAATCCACCTCATTCCCATAAAATATTAGTAATCTAATTTGTCGCACTGCTTTGTCAGGGCTGTGGAAAACAGTATATCGATCAAACCACAGATTTAAGATCTAGATTAACTGTTCACAGGCAACAGATTAATAACGAAAACCATTGAAATCTCCCGGTCAGCCGACACATCAGACAGTGTGCCATACATTTGACCCCTTCATTTAAAGTTTTCCCTTTTTACAAAGTACTAAATGAGAATCAAGCCTTATTGGATGTTAAAGAAACAATGTTTATAGAAAAGTATGGTTCCGAATTGAACGGATCAGATAGACCTTGAATATATTTAGGTCTTTCCATTTCCAATGGATTTATTATTATTTTTCTTCTTATTATTCCAAGCACTTCTTCCTTTTCGGAAAAACGACATGAAGCCTTTGAGATAGAGCTTAGATATTCAGCTGACATTTAGACCCAAGTCTGAAGATGTGCATATTTGTATCCAAAAGTGACCTTGACCTTGACATATTGATTTATAGGGCAGTAAATTCAAAACTTCCAATGCGGATATTGGTCAACGGTTAAGAACGAGCAGCTGAGATCTAGAATGCAGATGTTTGATATTATCTACAACATATTGAGTCATAGAATACATGTAAGTAGGTCATGACGGCAGGTTCCGAATTCTCTCCCTTGATAATACCTTTCGTGTCGGAGGGTTACAGCCTACATAATACAATATATCTGTGGGAAACTTTACGGTTCGTACGTTTTACGCATGGCCAAGTATTCAGGATGTTACGTAACAGGGTAAAGGAGTTGTGTCCCTTTATCTATTTTGTGCAACCTGCCATTTCATAATAGCGGAAGTTACAGAGTTGAGTCTTGCAACATTTATGAAGACTTCCATATCCTAAAATAATATGACCTTGAATTTGACCTCTAGAATCGTGCCCATATGAGGTCAAAGTTTGATGGACGACACTCGAACGGCTGATGCGATCAGTCTGCCAACTGGGTCAGTTGACATGCGTAACATCCCGAGTTGATCTAGAGTGTCATATGTCGGTCATGACCTTGGCCTTTGGAACAGTATGCATTCGAATGTCGAAAAAACGGCTTCCATTTACTTGAAAAGTAGGTCACTGGCAGCCATCATACTAGAACTCACGAAAGAACGTTTGATGGTCGTTCGTTGGACAGTAAAAACAAAACGATCCGATGTGACCTTGACCTTGTATATCACCTGATAACACAAGTGATTTACTTGATTTCTGTGAAAAGTATAAGGACTAGGAATCTGTAATTCAGCACATACATGTATGTTCCCCATCACTCAGGAATGAAGTCATGAACCTGACCTTGACCTTGGTTCCAGAGTAATGGCCCTTAACATTTTCACACTTGAAGGGCTGTGATGAGAAAACTATTCCTCACCCGGACTTGAAATTTACATATAAATATAGGTGACGGTCATTACATGACGTCACAAAAAAGAACTAGAACAGGAAAAAGGGTACCAGAAAGTACCTGAGATATTTGACAAAATTCGAAATTTTCACTTTTTTGATGCCATGGCGAAACTACAACTCCAAACCGCACCATATTCACAGGACATTGAGAGAATATATATGTCTGTCGGCGTGCAAAATTTCGAAGCAGTAGAATTAATACTTTTTGAAATATGGAAGTAATAGTGTTTCTCACTTTACACACGCTATAAGGCTGTTTTCATGTATCGAACTTTCCTCCTTCCTGACACATCAGTCAACATAACCAAGTGGTTTGGACGTCTGCTTCCTAACCGCAAGGTCCGTGGATCGATTCCTACCTTAGCCAGTAATTTATTTCTTCTTTTTGTCTAAACTTGAACGATCGCGCATTTCGATCAGATCATGGTCAGTAACTTTTTTCATTCACTTATTTGTAGTATGCCACATCTCAATACAGAGAAATGATACCTTTTGGGGATGTCATGGAAAGACCGTGCCATTGTACCAACAATGTCTAGTTGTTATTTTGTTTGTTTAACAACTTTGTGAAATTAGAAGATTTCATGCAATACAAGTACGTATTTATCAAACTGTTGAAGCATGTCACATCCTGAAATTACCCACCCCTGCTTCACAGACCGATTATGTTTGATTTTGATTATTGTTTATTGCATGTATTGTATTTGAATTATCCCTTCTAATCTCTCAGAGCTCTTATTGTGACCAGCTGTTTTTATTAATGTTAGCATGTTATATATACCAGTCTGTCATTTGTAAACAATATTACCGGTACTTGAGAAGAACATTACGTTCGAAACTGGTCGGAATATAAATTTGATGTAGAAAGTTGAGGTTTTTTCGTTCGTTTCTAAATATTAGTAATCTATATAGAAATGATTCCCATGGATTCAAGCAGAGTTGGATCACGAGGGACTTCGTGGCTTCCTGTGAATTGCAAAGAAAGGCAAGGCCCAGATTCGGAGAATGGAGAATGGAGACGGGGGGCCAAACAACATGTGGTGGGTGGTGATGGGAACTAGGCATTTATTTCATGGGGTCTTAGTCACAAGTTCTCCAGATATAATCACAGAACTTGTGGAATAATTTATCACATCTCTTGTTTGCACAAGAATTTTATAACCACACAGATAATTTACAGCCTGTCCATTATGCTCTACATTTGGCCCTGTTTCAACTCTCAGGTTGGCTTGGCCATAAAAAGTGATGGATCACAATGTCATAAAATTGGGCCCCCTAAAACAAATTGAGGGTTTTTTAGTTCCTGTGTGCTTAACATTTCTACCCACATCAAATTATTTAGGGCCACAATGAGGAATTTCAGAGCTTTGGAAAATTCACAACCGTTTTACTGGAATCCAGCAAAGTTTTTTGTTACTAGTTTTCAAGATAATTTATGCCCTCTTGCATCATTTTATTTTTTCCAAAAGGATACAATTTCTTTATATTATGGAGCCTTAAATTATACAAAATGTTATGCATGTACATATTTGTTCTAGAATGAAACACTCATAAAGATGCATGTGACAGTGACACGTACACTCAATTCAAGGTTGAGTAGTTGCTAGAGCACACAAACTATGACAATTAAAGAATATTAAAACATTCTGTAAAGTGTACGTGTACATATAGGTGCTTATGTATGAGTGTAGATGTACATATTTTATTAAGGCCGTTTCAAATTAATTCTATGTTTCTCGTCACCTCCCTCATTGATTTTTGCTTATTAAGACCCTAATGTTAAAAGATACTTCATTGATTTTTCTGAAAATCTCAAAATAAAAATACAAATGATACATCAACAGCAAGACAACCCATATTTTAAAAAATAGCTTGAAAAAAACCCATCTGTAATATGCTAATCATTCCAGAATGTTTTAATTAATCAATAAAAATAACCAGTGTTTCGCAAATAAAACTACATGTATACTCTAGCACATCACTTTCTGACATTTTCAAAAGAGCTGCATTCTGTGTTTTTATCTCTACATGTATTTATGTTGTGTATTTCCTGTGCCCTGCCTCATTGATTTTGATTGTATCGAGAAACAGAGAATTAATTTGCACTGGCCTAAGTTGCACATGATGAAACAAGTCCCTCCAGGAAATGGAGCAAGAAAGTCAGTGACCAGGATAACCTTTAGTTCTTAATGGGATATTGTGAAATCTTCAATATCAGCCCCTTCCCCCAAGCAATGATGATATCAGAGAACAAAAGTAAAGTTACTGATGCTGGACTCACTTCAAGTCCATGTGTGCATGTACATGTACGTGGTGATACCAAGAGCACAAGATTTCTTACATGTATTTGAGTAACCAGTGGAATCCCCAGCTATAGTTTGATATATTTACTTCCATCAAACAAGGGTACATTCCTACACCCTTGTACACACATAGTCATCATACATGTACCTGTAGTAGGAGACAAACATAACTTTGGAAAAGGAGTATGATATTCTACCTTTGCCACAGTAAAGCAAAACCAATAGACAGAGACACACCATAAAGGGTACCAGGGCTTTGTGTTTAGCGTGAGTGATAGCTCACCTACACGCAAACACTCGCGCAAATTCATGCCACGAGAGTGATATTTAGCTCACGTAAACTGTCACATTTTATATTGTATTATATTGCAAACACTCTCCTGACTTTTAAATACCCTCTCCTAAATATTTTGACGCGAGCTATTTTTAGCTCGCGCACTAATTCCAAACATGAAGCCCTGGGGTACTGGGTTTGAGCTGTATTAATCCTTGTATTTCTTCAGTTTTCTAACATAAACCTTTGATCAGAGTGACTGAAACTGTCTCATGTATTGCTGAATACATATCACAATTATAAAGGCCATACATGTTGTATGGGTCTACATTCTTCTTGGCTCTAAAAACATCAAGTCTTCTGCCAGCATCAAATTATTTAAATGGGCATGAACCATACACCAATCAAAGTGTGGCCAGAATATTATGCACAGCTGAAATGACAGTTTCCACATTTATAGAACACCATCTGCAAGATATGATGTATGCTCCATTATGGAACCTGTCCAAAATGGTAAGCGGAATATGGACTGGACAGGAAATTATTTACTGACGAAATGAAGGGCCATAACTCTGTGGAGAGTCATGGAAACACGTTAAAACCTGTGTTCTTCCATGTAAGTTTCAAAGATGCCCATCAAATAGCAGACCAGGCTTGACAAAGGGCCATAACTTGGTTTAAACAAATTTATTGCAACACTGTTTACAATGGAGGCACAATGAGCCCAAGGCTCGTTAGCGTGTCCATAACTTGTTGTCCATCAAATAGTAACCGAGATATGGTCTAGAAATAAATCATTGATGGTAGGATGACTACATGTGTATGCTAAATACAAGATCCCACAAACGATGGGCTGAGGCTGTTAGCTGTTGAAATGGTGTCGGGACATTTGAATCTACACCATTTAGGCAGGCGACATTTCCGCAGTAATTAAGTGGGGGTATGACATTTCAGCCAGTGACATTTCGGCCTGCAACATTTCGTCACGTCAAATTTTATTGGTTTTATATCAAGAATGAGTGGTTTATGCCTAGACACACCAAACTTTAATACATGACTGTCACACATGAAACAGAAGCCTATCAAAACTTAGCGACATTAACCTAATTTTTGTTTTCAGGTCACCAGGTCAAACCAATTCTACCATATAATTTGAAGTTCATACTTTATCACCATCCCAAATCAGGTTTCTTCTAAAATATAAAAAAACATTCAAGGGTCTTTGGCCAGCTCTAGCAATACTAAGTTGATTATTAATTTAGGTGCGACAGACAGAGTAAACACTTAAAGATGTAATCAGCCTCAAATCTGGGCTGAAATCGGTGGCTCTCAAACTCAACGAAAGTGACACATACATGTATGTTACAACAGGTACAAAATGAGACAAATTTGACAACAATAAACTAAACTTGTTTCTACCATTCACGAGAAAATAGAAGGAATTGATCTTTAAAAATAAACAGCATGGCATGCCGTCTATTTTGCCACAGCCGTGTCAACAAGCGTATACACATGTGGTGCATTCTACCAACGTATGCTATGCGACATTACCGAACCGTAGGCACGAGCCATGACGTTATCCCATGGCTGCGAATGTGAAGCATTCAGATTTGTGAGTGTCGCTACGTCACTCATACATCACGCAGTGACGCCATATTCCTCTCCGCGTACAACACACACTCAATGGCTAAACAGAAAACCCATCGAAGCGGGCAGAGTTTCAAATTTCTCTGGCAAGATATTCTTGCATTTGTTGTATATGGCGATTCCACTACATGTATCATCAAATATAATACATAAGATGCTTTGGTAATCTTCCCTGCTGAAACAACGCATAGTGGAGAGTTTACAAAATCCATCCATTTTGAGGCTGATTACATCTTTAATGCCTCCCAGTGCAGGCAGACACAAACAAATTCTCTAAAATCTCCTTAGATTAAGTGGAGTTAACCTTCAACATAAAAAGTGAACCAAGAAAACACTAATTGGGGTAAATAACCAACTTGAACAGAAGCTGACAAACAGTTTGTCCTGGGGCTATTATCATGGCTGTAATAGACAGCGTGGCAAACAATTTGTCAGGACTAAGAATAATGATGAGACACTGACCCAGTTACTAGAGGAGACGTACCAGGACATACATGTGTAATAATATCAAGAGTAGATGATTCAGAATATCTTTATGAATGAGCTGTTCAAAGTTGTCTCCATGATTGGACACATCAAGTTATCATTTCATCACCCATATATAGTCAATACTACATTTACGGCATGTAAATACCATATACTGTCAAAATTCCTCTTGTAATCTGTACACATACATGTATGTATTTATACATTGGCTCTGGAAGAATTCAGCCAAATGCCACTGTTAGTGTGTAAATAATGTATGCATACCCAGTACATGTACACATAGTAATGACTAGCATCCCCTGTCCAGATTTCCATGCACCTATTCACATTTCTCTTTTTGCTGTGAGAACTATACTTACACAATCATACATGTACACTGATGTTGAACATGACTTTGAACACAATCTTTGACTGATGTCGAACATTATCATTGACTGATGTTGAACATGATCATGGACTGATGTTGAGGGTAACCATGGACTGATGTTGAGGGTAACCATGAACTGATGTTGAACTTGACCATGGACTGATGTTGAACATAACCATGGACAGATGTTGAACTTGATCATGCACCGATGTTGAACATGATCATGGACTGGTGTTGAAGGTAACCATGGACTGATGTTGAACATAACCATGAACTGATGTTGAACTTGACCATGGACTGATGTTGAACATGGCCATGGACTGATGTTGAACATGACCATGGACTGATGTTGAACTTGACCATGGACTGATGTTGAACTTGACCATGGACTGATGTTGAACATGACCATGGGCTGATGTTGAACTTGACTAGGGACTGATGTTGAACTTGACCATGGACTGATGTTGAACATAACCATGGACTGATGTTGAGCATAACCATGGACTGATGTTGAACGTGACCATGGACTGATGTTGAACTTGACCATGGGCTGATGTTGAACTTGACCATGGACTAGTGTTGAACTTGACCATGGACTGATGTTGAGCATAACTATGGACTGATGTTGAGCATAACCATGGACTGATGTTGAACATGACCATGGACTGATGTTGACTTGACCATGACTGATGTTGAACACGGCCATGGACTGATGTTGAACATGACCATGGACTGATGTTGAACTTGACCATGGACTGATGTTGAACTTGACCATGGACTGATGTTGAACATGGCCATGGACTGATGTTGAACATGACCATGGACTGATGTTGAACTTGACCATGGACTGATGTTGAACTTGACCATGGACTGATGTTGAACATGACCATGGGCTGATGTTGAACTTGACTAGGGACTGATGTTGAACTTGACCATGGACTGATGTTGAACATAACCATGGACTGATGTTGAGCATAACCATGGACTGATGTTGAACGTGACCATGGACTGATGTTGAACTTGACCATGGGCTGATGTTGAACTTGACCATGGACTAGTGTTGAACTTGACCATGGACTGATGTTGAGCATAACTATGGACTGATGTTGAGCATAACCATGGACTGATGTTGAACATGACCATGGACTGATGTTGACTTGACCATGGACTGATGTTGAACACGGCCATGGACTGATGTTGAACATGACCATGGACTGATGTTGAACTTGACCATGGACTGATGTTGAACTTGACCATGGACTGATGTTGAACATGGCCATGGACTGATGTTGAACATGACCATGGACTGATGTTGAACTTGACCATGGACTGATGTTGAACTTGACCATGAGCTGATGTGGAACTTGACCATGGACTGATGTTGAACTTGACCATGGGCTGATGTTGAACATGACCATGGACTGATATTGAACATAACCATGGATTGATGTTGAACTTGACCATGGACTGATGTTGAACATAACCATGGACTGATGTTGAAATTGACCATTGACTGATGTTGAACTTGACCATGAACTGATGTTGAACATAACCATGGACTGATGTTGAACTTGACCATTGACTGATGTTGAACTTGACCATGGACTGATGATGAACTTGACCATGGACTGATATTGAACTTGACCATGGACTGATGTTGAACATAACCATGGACTGATGTTGAACTTGACCATGGACTGATGTTCAACTCGACTTTTGACTGATGTTGAACTTGACCATAGACTGATGTTGAACATAACCATGGACTGATGTTGAACTTGACCATGGACTGATGTTGAACCTGACCAAGGACTGATGTTGAACATGACCAAGGTCTGATATTGAATATAAGTTACCATGGACTGCTGTTGAACTTGACTATGGGCTGATGTTGAACATAAACATGGACTGATGTTGAACTTGACCATTGACTGATGTTGAACATACCCATGGACTGATGTTGAACTTGACCATGGACTGATGTTGAACTTGACAATGGGCAGATGTTGAACTTGACCATGGGCTGATATTGAACATAACCATGGACTGATGTTGAACTTGACCATGGACTGATGTTGAACTTGACAATGGACTGATGTTGAACATAACCATGGACTGATGTTGAACTTGACCATGGACTGATGGTGAACTTGACCATGGACTGATGTTGAACATAACCATGGACTGATGTTGAACATAACCATGGACTGATGTTGAACATAACCATGGACTGATGTTGAACTTGACCATGGACTGATGTTGAACATAACCATGAACCGATGTTGAACTTGACCATGGACTGATGTTGAACTTGACCATGAACTATGTTGAACCTGACCATGGACTGATGTTGAACATGACCAAGGACTGATATTGAACATAAGTTACCATGGACTGCTGTTGAACTTGACCATGGACTGATGTTGACCATAACCATGGACTGATGTTGAACTTGACCATGGGCTGATGTTGAACTTGACCATGGACTGATGTTGAACATAACCATGGACTGATGTTGAACTTGACCATCGGCTGATGTTGAAGTTGAAGATGACATGACATTGATCAGTCTATGATCATTTTCATCATCAGTCATCTGTGATGATGATCAATGTTTCATCAGTTCATGGGCACGTGAACATTATCCATCTAGGACAGTTGGCAGATTCTCAAATAAAGTAGGCCACTATGTCCCATTTCTGCATGTTATTGACAGACCATGACATTAGCAACACCTATAAATTCAAAAATATCATAAACAAACAATGTGCCCTGTATTTTACTAATCAAAACATAGCAACGAATTGCATAAGATGAAAATAAACAGGTGTCCCTATGAATTATTTGTACAGTTTTTAATTTGGTGGGACAAAACGCAAATGACATTAGCAACATTTGTGTTGCTAATGTCATTTTTGCCTCAAAATCTATTTTGTATAATTACAAGAAATTTCCTGTTAGACAAGCACTTGCATATGCTCAGTGGAATCAGGCCAATCACAATATGTATCTGTACCAATGTCAGTGTAGGACATCACCCATGCTGTAATATAGGGCCTTTTCAAAATTTTGCTAATGTCATGTCTGTCAAGGGAGTTTGACAAAAATGACATTAGCAACATTTTTCAAACACCCACAGTATCCATGTATTTGTATTTAATACACCAACAATAGTACATATATCTTAATAAGGTCAGGCTAGTGCCATGGTAAATCTTTCCTTGAATAATTTAATTGACATTTGATTCGTGGTGAATATTTGACAAAAGTTTGACAGACAAATGACATTAGAACAAATGACATTAGCAACATTTACATTTCTGTCTCTCTATTATAATGCAGATAGGGAATGTACAGGGTAAAACTGTTTATATTCACATATGCTTATATTACACAACCGGGTTGGCTTAGCAAACATTACATGTCACAGACTTTTTTTTTTACTTTTAAAGTTGCTAATGTCATTTTTTGGTTGGACAGACAATTTGACAGAAAAGTGGACTACTTTATAATGGAATCCGCCAGTTGCCATGGAAATGTGAACATTACCCATCTAGGACAGGTGTCATGGAAATGTGAACATTACCCATCTAGAACAGGTGCCATGAAAATGTGAACATTAGCTATCTAGGACAGGTGTCATGGAAATGTGAACATTACCCATCTAGGATAGGTGTCATGGAAATGTGAACATTACCCATCTAGGACAGGTGTCATGGAAATGTGAACATTACCCATCTAGGACAGGTGTCATGGAAATGTGAACATTACCTATCTAGGACAGGTGTCATGGAAATGTGAACATTACCCATCTAGGACAGGTGTCATGGAAATATTAAACATTTATAAATAATGTTAGTGTTTGTTATCAAATCAAACCTGTTATCACTTAAATGCCAATATCCTCCATTTGGAGATCTCCTGCAAACAAAATTATCTCCCCTGATCGCTGCGTCGATCGTCCGCCAGGTGGCGTGCTCTCCGCGCATGTCCATCACTCTTTTTCCCATGTTGAGCAAGACCTGTTTTGAGTCAAGGCCGAGCAAAGAGGGGAGGATGGGTTGGGCAAATCAACGTTGATAACAGGTTTGATTTGATAACAAACACTAACATTATTTATAAATGTTTAATGTTTGTGTCTCAAATCTTCACCTGTTATCACTTAAATGCCAGACTCCCAACAGAGGAGGTTGGGTAGCCGGCCATGTGACTTGCTTTTGGATTAAGCGGAGCACGCCTTGTTCTGATTTTGTAAATCTAATATGCCCAGTAATATCCTGATAATTCCCGTGTCGTATAGAGGCGTAGGGAGTTCGAGGTATTACAAGTAATGCGGCGAGAGGTGGACTCTGTTCCTACCCTTTGCTCGCATACTTGGCTAGATAATCAGATGCCATCGTGATGCCTTGAAGTCCCTTCGTCTCCGGCATGGTCTGTCCTCTATGCTTGTGGAATTGTCGGGATCTTGCTTGCTTGAGCGGCGCCCCCCCCCCCCTTTTTTGATAGGAGTGGTAGACTATACCCTGGGCTGTAGCTATAGGTCCAGTGTAGTCATCCTATCTGTCTGTACAGACATGTCTGAAGATAGCAATCAGCATGAGTTGAATTGATCGTCCAAGCGCAGGTGTCAACAGTATCGTTCAACGATAAGTTTTCCCCAAAGTGGCCCGGACGTCACACTGGCTCTAATCTTGTGAGACGATGTCTCCATAAAGGAGAAGGAGCGTTGATGGCGAGTTGGTTAAACCAGTCGGCAGTCTTCTTCAACCCAGACGGTGATCATGAACTAGTGATGTCCGCTGATGGGTCTGTTAGAAGTGATGAGAGAAGAAGATAGCTGGAACCCCTTGTCGGTTCTATAAAGAGTGCTCCAGGCCTCTGACTGGATATAAAAAACCTCTTCTCCTCCAGCAGGTACACGAAATCTGTTAGCGCTGGAATCTGGTACAGTCTTTGGACGTCTGGTCCCTGACGTGTGGAATCGTTCTAAATGACGAAATCCGGGATGGGATGAAAGGATCTGGTTGACCAGTCTGTCATCCCTGTCAAGGAACTAGGTTCTACTGCGCAATGCTCTGATTGCGTAGTGAAGACTGTCATGGAGCTGTCTTGCAGGACAGGATCTTGACTACAGTTGGTAGAACTGGTTTGAATGGCAGGCGTAAGAATGCCCTAGTACCACATCCAGGCCTCCTTGGGTGGTAATTGATGTGTTCGGCGAGACTGTAAGGTGAAGACCATGGAAGCCGAAATGCTGGAATGTAGTCAATTCCGTGGGTGAACTTGACAACCCTGGATGATGCTGAGTGATACCCCTGTGTACTGCTTGACTGAGATTCCCTGTCCTGATACAGATGCAGAAGGAAAAACCAGCTGTTGCTGGAACAGAAACAGTGTTGGCCACAGGTCCTCTACTATAGTACATTCTCCGGGCTTGATGCGACTGTACAGTAAATAGTAGCTTGCTGCTGTCATTGTCTGTACAATTGGTCCTGGAGAAAAACCCTGGTCTGCAAGGAAAATCTGGACCGTAGCAGACGTGGGGGTTCGGCCGTTGCGGGTCCCGGTGCCTCCGTGGAAAAGTGATCTTCCGGTTGTAGTACCCTGTAGGACTTGGAGGAAGCTGTCGGCGGGAACCCTGAAGTGATGTGAAACACATGGTGTTGTGACATGGTATTGCTGATACCGTGCTGCTAGGCCAGTGTTGATGTTTCTAGAAGACAGTGACTGGAATCTTGCTCCCCCCCAAACTTGACGCAACTGACGACCGTACTGAACGTTCGTAATCAATGCTGATGTGTTGTACAACCGCAACCTCCAAGGGGAACCGCCTTCTTAGCGTAGATATCCCTAAGGAAGATGATGCGTTGCTTGTCTATCGTGGTATCCATGTGATGTGTCGGCTATCTGTTGCCGGACTAATGGACCCCTCTAAGTTATGAATTCCGCATCGGTGAATGTGAACTTCTATGTGCTCGGTTGAAACTGGATCCGGCATCGCCACTCTGGAAGGGGGGTGAAGATGTTCCGGGACGAGCATCCTTAGATTGCTTGTTCTTGCCCTCAGGAGCAGTTGTAGTTGAGAAACTGTAATGAGGAGTACATGGAGCTAGCCAAAACTGTGCTAGGTCCCGGGTGAGTAGTAGACTGTAGTTCCATCCAACGGACCTCTGGGTCATGGTGTTGATGGTCTGGTTCTCGGTGCAGGTTCCATATGCCGGAAACCTGCTTGCCGCTTGCATGTAGCCGTACTACATAATCCGTGGGGTCCCTGGAAATATCCCTGGACCGCCATGATCATCGAGGCGAAACTCGAAAAAGGCCTCTGGAAACGCCGAAAAGTGACGACAATCGGGAGTCGGAGTCCAACTCCTGTAGAGTCGAATATGCTCAGTAAGTGTCCGGCTCCGTCGTCTGGTCCGGTCTCTACTGTCATCCCGCTGAATGCTGGAGTCCCAGGTTCTGTTCTGGAGTCCTAATTCGCATTCCGGATTAGAGATGACTTTATCCTCGTGTCCTATTCCAGTGTCCGGGTCCGTGTTGACTTGGCCTTGGAAGGGACCTCAATGTGAAACTAGGCTTGCCCACTGTAGACTGGATGTCTCACCCCAAAGAAAAACGGGTTAAGTCAAAACCGACTAGCCGTTTCTCCCGAAATAGATTCCCTTGATCATGATGTCGGGTGTAGGTGGAGTCCTAGATTATCCGATGAGGAGTAGGATCCGGCTCTTAGAAGACTGAGGATGATCGTCAGATGAAGTGTCGGGACTTGGAGTAGACCTCACGTAAGGACTGACTTCTTCGACGAAAACTTGACAAAGAGTGACGCTGATCTTCTATATCATCAGGGTCGACCGTTCTACAATCAGGTGAGTGAAGACTCGAAGCTTGGGAAGGATGAAAGGATGACTAGTGGTTTGAAGGTGAAGCTTGAGAACCATCAATTCTGACTGGCGAGGTTGCCCCTGTCCCGGTCGGAAGATTCCCTCTTTACCCTGGAACTGTCCTTTCTTGTAAGGGCGAACACCACTCTGAGCATCTAGCTTGGGTTGTCCGAGTTCTGACAGGAGAAACCTCCGTGGCGACCTCCTCTGTTAGAGTCGATAAGGCGCCGAGGAAATCCATCTTGGGCCGTGAAAAGGTCAAGGATCCATCTTATGCTTCACGTCTGGATCCTGAATCACCTTGGAAATAGCCGTCAGGAACCAATCAGAGTATGATGTAATTCTGTGTTGTGTCAGCATCATATCTTCCACAGCACAGGCTTGCTTCTGTTGAAGTACCCCCGCTGGTGTCCTCGTGAAGTTCAACAGTCTGTCAAGATCCGGTTCAGACTTCGGGCCCTGAACGGTGGATTGTCTCCGTGAAGAGTGTAAGCCTTGTAAGGACCGGGCTCCTGGAGAGATGACGAAGTCTCCAATTGTCGATCCAGTGCGTCGTAAAGGTTGGCTGATGCTGGAGATGGTGCGCAGGTTGGCGCAGCTTCCTCCTCAGAAGGTTTGTTTAAACCGTAAAGAGATGCCGTAGTAAGTTTTCTCCGTTCCCGGCGGGGTCATCAGGCTGCTTGTCATCGCCGACCACCGGTCTGGGCATCTCTGGAGCCAATGTGTGTACCGCCGCTATCCTGGCTTTGAAGGGTAGCATGTCTTATTCTTCTACCTCCGCCTGACGTAGGAGGTGAATCTGTATGAGATGAGGATGCCGAGGAAGTGGAACGTCGTGCGTGATCCTCATAGTCGAGTCTGAGTCTGGTCGAGTCCCGTGCAGGATTCGAACCAGCGACCCCAGAGTCAGGCACCTAATTGCCAGCACTGTATGTCGGGGATCTAAATCACTCGGTCCACGGGCCTCCCACCGTTGCTAGAAGAATGGGTCGTGTCATCTCACGGGTCTCCGATGAAGGAACCTCTACCCCGGTAAGGGGCTGTGAAGCCGGGAGATGACTGTGCTTCTTGACCAGGCTTGCCTTGGAAGGTACCCCTGGAGCAGAAGTCTGTTCCTTGGGGGCAGGTCCAGAATGGTGATCTACGAGTCCCTGTTCATCTCTGGACTTCCGTTTTATCCCGATGCTCCGGGCTACGGTGATGGTGGGTAGACGTCCGCTCCTCGCCATCAATGCTTGTTGACGGGAAACCGGTGAACGGCTTCTCCCTCGTCTGTTGTAAGGTCGCTCCGGGGTATGGTCCCTATGGTACCGACTCCGGTAGGCTGGACTAGGTGAAGGGGTCCGACGTCTAGGACGGTCCCTCTCCCGATGATGACGTACAGGATAGGAATCTCGGCGTTGTAACGGTGTGCGACTTCGTTTACGAGATCTGCTTGCCGTAGTACCGAGGTGTGGCTCCGTTGTACGGGTCCAAGCTGGAGTGGAGGCCGGCTCACGGCGTTCTGGCTGAGTCCGTTCCTCATAAGTCCGTGACTTCTTGGATGTGGAGTCTCGGTGATCTGTATAAGTCCGTTCTGCTTGAGTCCGTGACTTCTCAGATGTAGACTCTCGGCGCGCTGGATAGGTCCGTGTGGTATCCCGCTCCGTGGTACGGCTCCGGGCTGTAGTTTCCTCCCGCGGTGCTCCGGTATCGGAGTCCCGGCGGTCTGGATAGGTCCGTGTGGTATCCCGTTCCGTGGTACGGCTCCGGGCTGTAGTTTCCTCCCGCGGTGCTCCGGTATCGGAGTCACGGCGGTCTGGATAGGGCCGTGATTCCTTGGAATCCCGGTGTTCCCTGTAGGCCCTTGGCTTGTCCGACTCCCGGAGTCCCGTATAGGGCCGTGACTCCGTGCCGTGGAACCGGTGAGCTGTGCTTGAGCCGGGGTCCCGCTGTAGTGGTGGAGTCCGTGATCTTGATTCTCGGACTGCCTTCTTCGCCGTGTCCGTCTGTGTCTCCGGGGTACGGCGGTTCTTTGGGGACTTGGATGAACGGGAGTTGATATCCGAGGACTCGCTTTGATCCGTGTCTGTGACGGGGCTGTCTAGTGGAGTCCGTGTCAGCACTCTTGCCGGTGCAGTAGAAGTAAACCGTATCGCCGTGGCTTGGGCTTGACTGGTCTGCACTTTGCCTATTCTCTCGGTATCCCGGTAGTCCCTGTAGGCTCTTGGCTTGACGGGGTCTCGGAGTTCTGCATTGGGCCGTGATCTCTCAGAGCCATGGTCCCGTATGCTGATCTAAAGTCCGTGGCCTGTAGGTGTGGACTCCCGGTGAGACGTAGACTCTCGGCGTACTGGATAAGTCCGAACTTCATAGGTCCGTGTCGTTCTCCGTTCCGCGGTACGGCTCCGGGCCGTAGTACCGCCTCTGGAAGTAACCTCTCTCTCCGATGGTCGGGTCCGAGGTGCTCTGCAGTCGGAGTCCCGGCGCTCTGTGGTGTCGAGGTCCTTGGTAGTCCCGGTCTGTGCTCCGGACTGTAGACTTGTCCACCGTTCCCGCTTGAAGGCCCAGGGTACGGCTCTTTGCCGGGTCCCGGTTCTTCACCAGGTCCCGGCTGGAAGACTTGTCTTTCTTGAGTTGCGGAGGCTTGGATGAACGGGAACTGTAATCCGAGGTCTGCCCAGATCCGTGGTTGTAACGGCTCCGGTATAGAGTCCGTAACTCATCTTCTCCGGTGAACTTGAACTAGGCCGTGTCTTGGGTCTGTAACTTGTTCACCGTCTTGAAATGTAGCTCCAGGGTACTGCTCTTCGCCGGTTCCCGGTTAGTAGACATGTCTCAAAGACCTGTCTTCTTGTCGTCTTGCTGACGAACTTGAACTGGACCGTGGAGCTGTGATCCTGTATCCGTGAAGGGTCTGTACTGTTTCACGGGACTGTTGTGAAGATTCCACTGGCAACAGTATCATTCAACGATAAGTTGCTGGTAGGAAAACTTCGTTTACAGCCAAGTCGTTGAAGAGGGCCTGAGTAGCTTGCTTCTCAGCTGGACATCTTGCCAGGTCAGTGGCCGCTCTCCATAGTTGACTGCGTCGCCATAGGATAGCTATGCCAGGTCACGTCGTCCCAGTCTGCACATTCACGGCATGTCACTTGACTGTAAACACACCTGTGCCCTGCACTTGAAAATAAAGAAAATGCAAGTCTTTAACTGGTTAAAACTGATGACATGATTCGTTCCTATAAATCTTTATAGCTGGGCGACTACGTTGGTTCATAATGAACTCACGGGAGAAAAAAATAACCCTAGAGTGCGTCTATAACAATCCAAAAGTTACTGTTTACAGGAGCTCTTTCAAAACAGGTCTTGTCACCAAGACTGCAAAGGAAAAAGAGTGATGGACATGCGCGGAGAGCACGCCACCTGGCGGACGATCGACGCAGCGATCAGGGGAGATAATTTTGTTTGCAGGAGATCTCCAAATGGAGGATATTGGCATTTAATTGATAACAGGTGAAGATTTGAGACACAAACGTGAACATTACCTGTCAATAAGACAGACAGGCACCATGGACATGTAACATTACCAGTCGAGAAGAGGTGCTGTGGACATGTAAACATTACAATTTACATGTACCTGTCTAGGACAGGTTCCATGAACATATGAACATTACCCATCTTGGACAGGTATCATGGACATTTGAACATTGAATGTCTTGTAGAGGTGCCATGGACAGGTCAACAGTGAATGTCTTGGAGAGTGAGAGAGTGAGTGAATAGCATTTAACATGGCTTTCAACAATATTTCAGTCATATTACGACGAACAAACCAAGCACCACCCAGCCAAGTTGCGTTCTTGTTGCCTCAAAGAATAAATCTTTAATAAATCTCCATCCACCCCATATAACACCGAGGACAGCACAAGGCACAGACAGGACGTTTACATTGGTGCAATAAAGACAAGTGCAATTACACTACAGTGCTAGACATCACATTATCAAGTTCCTGTTCCTTCTCAACAAAGTTTATTGAAACAACAGGAACCTCAGGTGCCATGGACATGTGAACATTACCAATCCAGGACAGGCGCCGTGGACATGTGAAAATCAAATGTCTTGGAGAGGTGTCACGGACATGTGAACATTAAAAGCCTTGGAGAAATGTCATGAACATATGAACATTACCTGTCTAGGACAGGTTCCCTGGACATGTGAGCATTACCTGTCTAGGACAGTTGTCATGGACATGCGATCATTAAATGTCTTGGACAGGTGCCATTGACTGTGAACATTAACTGATTACAACAGGTGCCATGGGCATGTGCACAATATCTGTCTAGTACAGGTGTCATGGACCTTTGAAGACAGGCACCATGGATATGTAAACATTACCTGTCTAGAACAGGTGCCATGGACATGTGAACATTACCCAACTAAGGCAGGTGTCATGGAAATGTGAACATTACCCAACTAGGACAGGTGTCTTGGAAATGTGAACATTACCTGTCTATTACAGGTGCCATGAACATGTGAACATCGCCTGTCTAGGACAGGTGCCAACTGCCAAGGACAAAGGACAGGTACGGTACCATGGAAGACATGTGGACGTTTCAAGCCCAGCTGTGTGCATGTTACACATACACCAATATTACTATATAAATATATATTTGATATGTATATTGTGTGAGAATGTACAATGTCAGCATACCAGGAGATAAGGACATTGTTTGGGGACGATTGACATTAGAATGTGTATGCAAGTCCCTAGGAGAGATACAATGTCAAACCACAGGATTGAAGGATTCCATGAATAGGGACTGAACCACAGCCACCGCAAAAATGAGGTAAGGGGTTAAGAACTAGGGCAAGGTGTGTTATAAATGCAGCAGTAAACTGTTAACTCAGGTGAGGTTCTGACCTCATTGACTTTAATATCATCAATGTATATTAGGCTAATACATGCATGTACATGTATCGTCCTCCTCTCATATGAATACATGTACACAAAATATTGAAATAAATCCTGAAAAATAGATACATTGAATCTCTACTCATTCTGATTGACTAATGTTGTAGGAAGGCATAGATCTACCAAACAGTAGATGTAACACTCAGTAACTGGTAGCACCATTACTGAGTTGTGGAGAACTGATTCTGGTAGGAGTGAGTGAATATGATTTAATGTCACTTTCAGCAATATTTCAGTCATATCACAACATTTGGGTCCTACATGCATTTCTTCTCACACCCAGGACTCCATTGTCCTATTACTTTTTGCCAAGTTCTGGAAACCCCATGTGTGTGACACTTGGTACCTCTGTCCAGATGTCTGAGGAGCTCAGGCTCTTCATTTTTTTTCATGACCTGCAGTGTGCACAGTGACACCCCAGGTCAATCTTTGGAAGCCCCACAAGGCGAAACTGTTAGGAAAGGTCCCCTTGCAGTACCAATAAAGATGAAATTAGCCTTTATTAGGCTCAAATCTACATGTAGGCTGAAATCGATGTCTCTCAAACTCGAACGAAAATGACATCATGTTGCAACAGGTACAAAATGAAACACATTTGGCCACAAAAAACTAAACTTGTTCCTACCATTCTCGAGTAAAAATGCAGTTTATGTTTCCATGGCTGTGTCAACCAGCGTACAACACACACTCAATGGTGAAACAGCAAACCTGTCGAAGCAAGCAGATCAAATTTCTCTGACAAGGTATTCTCGCATTTGCTGTTTATGGCGATCCCATTATCATGATTATCATCAACCATATGATGCTTTGGTAATCGTTCCTACTGAAAAACATGGCCGCAAAGGGGATTGTTTACAAAATCCATCCATTTTGAGACTGATTACATCTTTAAGTTTTCAACTGAGCTGTAAAAAAACGGTTACTGATCAGTTCCCCCATGATACATGTAGGATGAATACATATATTTTTACTGACTGGTTTACAAGCAGTTACCCCTATGTTATCAGCCCAATTTTCCACACTGAGTTGATTACATGTGGATAAGAATGAAGTAACACTATAGTAGTTACTTGCTCAGTTAATACTGAATGGTCACAAACCCATTTCTGCTTTATACATACCAGTACAGTGCTCTTGGTGACTGCAGGCACTGGCTGGAAAGGTCCTCTTACCGTGATATTGAACAGTTGTCAAGTTAGTCACCAACCAGTAATTGAACAATACCAAATGGTCACCAATGAGTTACCAAACATTTCATTTCCTTCAAGTCAGAACAGTTCCTGTAATCAGTTACCAGTAGGTACATCTGGTAACTGATTGGTACATGTAACTTCAGGGTACTGTTCACAGCACCAAGCTTAAAATTTCTGTACAGTTCCAATAGGTTGTGTACCTAGAGATTACCAACATGAAGCTGAATTGTACCGAGTAGTACAGAAGTGAATGGTAGTGAACAGGGAAAGAGAATTAATGACTAAATCTTCATAACAGACTTTGGTCTAGAATGAATTTGAAAGTTGAATATTTTGATCCAGTCCGAAGTGACCAAAATCTTCATCTTGGACTTGGTTATCCCCGCCCATGCAGGGATTTTGAGCAACTTCAGCTGCAAGAGACAGTTCTCTTCTTTGCTATTAATGACAAAAGTTGCCAACACCAAAGCTGTTAGCCAGGATACAAAATCTGCCTGTCCAGTGATTACATTATTGCCAAATTAGGAGTCTGATTCCTTGTGGATCAATTTTCCAAAGTTCATTTGTCCAAATTTTAATTTAACTGTCCAGTATCTCTGGCTAACACCATCAGCGTATTTGACAGGGCCACACAAGTTAAACTCTTAACTGATGTGTAAGGGAACATATAATTTGCCAGGTCAGTGACGTCATTATCAGGTTAGATCAGGGAAGGGGGGGGCTGAGTAACCCACTGATTGAGTGAGTCAGTGGGTGAGTAGGATTTAATGTCATTTTTAACATTTTATCAGTCATATCACAACACATCTGTGTATACTTCGCCACCCATAAGATGGCTTGCGAATCGTGTGTCGCCGTTATTGAGGACTGATATCCGATAATTTATCATATATAGTGTTCGGTCTTCATCCGGTGGAGAACAGACTCCAGAAATCTGATAAATTACAGGTATTTCATTCCACTTTTGAAACATATACTGTCCGGAGCTTACAAAGATACAGATATGAATAACTTCCGTATCATCCAAGAGGTGTTGTAGATCTGTAATTTTGAACAAGTAGGACAGTACATGAGTTGGGGTTGCGTCAGTAGAGTTTAGCTGATTGACTGACATCACATGGTGTTGATTTCGGGAAATTCCCTCATACAGTTGCCGAAAGTAGGCTGAAAATTGGATCCACATGATCCATGAATATTCACAGTTCCTATTATCCTGGACACTGATCAGCCCAACCAGTACAGCACCCGGTCACCCATCCCCACTCATTGAGTGGAGTAGTAGAATTAAATATGGAGACCACAGATTCAGCCTGTGCACAGTATTGACCACCCTTACAGAGTTGAGGTGTATTCGAGATGTACATGTACCTGAGGTGTACACCTCATTTTCTTTCTCAAGGTGTATACATGTACACCTCCTGGACTTTGACAAAATATACTTGTAATTTACTTACACCTCATGGAGTTTGCCAACATATGCATGTACCCCAAGTACACCTCATGATGGACTTTATCAAAATATACTTAAGTAATTAACCTACACCTCAAGTACACCTCTGGGACTTTGTCAAAATATACTTGTAATTTACCTATACCTCAAGAACACCTCATGGACTTTGCCAAAATATGCATGTACCCCAAGTACACCTCATGGACTTTGTCAAAATACACATGTAATTTATCTATACCTCAAGAACACCTCATGGACTTTGCCAAAATATGCATGTACCTCAAGTACATCTCATGGACATTACCTATACCTCAAGAACACCTCATGGACTTTGCCAAAATATGCATGTACCCCAAGTACACCTCATGGACACCTCATGGACTTTTAAAGCTCTTAAACCAATTAAATTTTCTGCAGTACACAATTCATTACTGTTTTAATTCTATTGAAAGAAGATGGACAAAGGCACATGGGCTTGTTACCGTTATTAATTGGTTAATTAGGTTGATTACAGGGGGGGCTCAAGATAGGGAATAAATGGGTAAGGGAGGTCAATCAAGTCGGAGCCGTCACCTCACCATGCTCACAAACCTCTTGTTTTATATCCCCTTGTCTTCGAAAAGCGAATAAACTTCCCTTTTAACAGATCGAGAAATGGTTAAAACGCATACATGTATCATACCAGTACTTTACCTTCTCCTGGTCTGGCCTCTTCATGCAAAAAAAGTGCATTTACCCGCCAAATTTTAACCGATATTCACAGACTGACCAAAATCTCGATAATTCCTCTTGCCACAGTGCCCGAGAACGCACGAGACTTCCTCGCCAGGCCCGAGTTCATCTCGAGCCATCAGTCGCTATGCCCGTGGTGGCTGTAGGGGCAACAGTCTTTCCCTGTTGTTTTAGTCAGTCTCAGTTTGCTTGCTCTCGTCTTCCACCATTTTGGTCTCCAATCAACTGATACGTACCAGCTGATAGTTGGTTCGCTACAAACATTCTCGGGCACTGTGGCGAGAGGAATTATCGAGATTTTGGTCAGCCTGGAAATATCGGTTAAAATTTGGCGGATAAAATGGATTTTTTGCTTAAAGAGGCCAGACCAGGAGAAGGTAAAGTAAGATATATATGAGTTTTAACCATTTCTAGATCTGTTAAAAGGGAAGTTTATACGCTTTTCGAAGACAAGGGGATATAAAACAAGAAGTTTGTGAGCATGGTGAGGTGACGGCTCCAACTTGATTAACCTTCCTCCCTATTTATTCCCTACCTCGACCTCCCCCCCCCGGTAATCAACCTAATTAACCAATTAACAACGGTAATGAGCCCCTGTGGCCAAAGGTACAGTTTAATTCAATGTGTCAATTTATTATCTCAGATGTAAAGTTTATGTATTAGTGTTTTTTCACAAAAAGGAATAGATCATGCTCCAGGGGCGGACTGGGACACTTTTGCTGGGATGCACCATAGTAATCAAATGGTAAATTTACTTTCATCATAAAATTCATTATTTTACTTCCTAGATAGAAACATAGGAAACATGTGACAGTGCTGCAGGCCTATGATAGTAGTAAGAGATATAGACAAGAAACGAAACAAGAGTCCAGCAAAACGGCAGAATAACCACTAATAAAGCAATTTTGCCACCAAAAATTCACCCTAAACCTTTCTAATATATTAGTTAGTGCTTACGAACAGTTTTTCCGATCATATCCCGTTCACAGCTCGAGTCTTTGTCGATCTTTTCAAAGTTGTCCACCGAAATCGCTGTCAACACAAATTGATTGTCTAACACCTTATGGTCACGCAAATACGCAGCTACCTTTGGTGAATGTGATTGGTCAAACCACGCACATGGAGCTGTTGAAAATGGCGGCTGTCTCAGGAAAAAGGTCTGGTGGACGACTTTGAAAAGATCGACAAAAACTCGTGCTGAGAACGGGATATGATCGGAATAACTGTTCGTGAGCACTAATATATTAGAAAGGCTTGAGTGAATTTTTGGTGGCAAAATCGCCTTATTAGAGGTTATTCGGCCGTTTTGCTGGACTCTTGTTGCATTCCTTGTCTATATCTCTTACTATCATAGGCCTGCAGCATGGTCACGTGTTTCCTATGCACTGCCACTGGGGTAGTTCAACAAGTTCAACTGCCACTGCCAGTGGCACTCGGGGTACTCTAATGATAATGTCACAGTGAATCGCTAGGAAAGAATCGGTCATCGCTGTGACTCCCTTACTTGTTGTTGTTGCTGTCTAATTTGAGGCTCTGTTCCGTAGCCAATTCTGGTCATTGAGTAGTTGTCGTTATTGTTAATCTTAAAGATAGCACTCTCTCCAAAGCCTCGTCTGACAGTGACAGCAAGTCATAATCTCATTGTAACCATTAGCTATAGAACCTTTGCTGTGTAGGTGGGCGTGGCTGTTCTTCCCTACACAGCTGTAGTTCCTTCACTTTACATTTCATACCACAAAGTTTTGACCTCCGAAACGCCTGCGTTTCGGAAGATTTAACGGCTGCACATACAAGATCACAGTAGCTGGCGATAATAAAATGTACCTCGTTATTCTCCTTGTAGTCTTTTGTCACTTCCCTCCAAGTTAGAACTCTCGGTATCATCAATTGTTCAAGATTCTTGGGGATTTGAATATTCAGCTGACCGCCATTCAACTGTCAGTGATGTAAATTTCCCTTGCACGGACTTTGCCGGAGATGGCGGTGTCTTTTGAAAACAAGCCGTGGCGCATGCGTGATTTTTCGGGTCAGTTCGATGACAGTCCAAAAGCATGCACGTGTAGGTGGGCATGGCTATCTTCGTTATGCTGAGACATTCAAAATATGAGACCAAAATATGTCAGAAAACGCTGTGAAGGCGTGATTAAACGATGATATCTCAAGAACGAGGAATTATTAAGTGTTGAGAGTTGGCAGGCGGCGAGAAGGACCAATGTAGAGGAAAATGAGGTATAGTTTATTACTATTCGCTGTCGTTTTACTTCGTGTGCAGTTAGCAGGGGTTTCCTTATCTTTGAAAGTAGGAGGCTTGTTTCCAAGAAGTAGGAGGCTACTAATGCCGAGCGAAGCTTTAAAGGCGAGGGGTCTGGGGACCGCCTAGGCCCCCAGAAGCTCTGGGGGTCTAGAAGCTCTGTGATGCATTCTAAGCCTATTTTGGCCTTCAAAACAACTGATCCTTGGTCAGTGCTTTCATCTAAATTCCTCATCAATTAGTTAAAAAAAATCACACTTTCTGAGAGTTATGTTCACTGTGATCTTGTTTGACTAGTCTACATATGAACAACTTACTATTGACTAGAACATGTGTATTTTAAAAACAAAGATTCAAAATCAGAGCTATTTTAATTAATATTTTAAATTGTTTTAATCATATTAAATGTGTGTGCAACGGGGAGACGTTCTGAGATCTGTGAACCCCAACCACAGAATCCTTGACCACACAGGTCACGGCTTAACTTCTTGCACACACGTTTAATATTATAGCTTTGTTGTCAAATGCAAACTGCCTTGTTCATCGCTGATTGTGCTTTCAGCACTTTCAATTTCTGAAATATATTGAGTCAATTTCGATAAAACAATAATTTTTACAACAAAACATTTTTTCATTGTATTTTTATGAACACAAAATTCTTGTTAATTTTGCTGTTTTAATGAAATTCGGAAGAACCAATTTACTATTTTTTATTTTTATTTTACATAATTAATTTTCACCATGAAATTAGCAGACAGAGATATGATACAGAACATTTGTTCAGAATCTGTATTTTAGGATGGGGATAGCCTAATCTTTGCACAATCCAACACATTTTACACTGGGCAGTTTTAGAAACTTGAGAACTCGTTGGACAGCCACAACATCCTCAACCACATTAAAATTACCAGGAATCTGAATAACCTGTCCCCCCTTGTCATAGGCGTAAACTTAGAATGAATGTAACCCAAAACCTTATCTGGAGGGAAGTAGAGACAATAGAATATTCCATAGCATGGCGAAGACACTACTGCCAAGCCTTGCACATGTTTCATTCCAGGCATATTCTTTCATGAATACTTGCAGATAATCTACAATAAAATTATTATTACCTTTTGATCGTTTTGCCCCAAAACCAAAAGCCTCCATGCAATGTCAGATTGGAACTTCGTTTGGACATAGTATATTCCCTGCTGTCAGTTTACTATTTCAAGTGCATGCGGCATGAATACTTTAGCTTAGGTTCATTCACACGCAGTGTACGACCTTGACCCTCAGTATGTCATGATCTGTTGGTGTGACAAGAGACGTCGGCAGGACGGTTTCACTTTCATTTCGCGAAATCAGACATAATAAAAAGTACAACTCAACAAAGGCAAATGAAGTCCACAGATCAACTGTAATACAAGAAATCATAATGCTGACAGACTGCGATAAAACGCCAACGTAAGTAAGTTTACAACAATGACAACATGGACAACAACAACACCATGTTAATTTTTTTCTTCTTTTTTTGCTGCCGACGAAGTAGGCGGCGGTTGGGGCGATAGTAGCCGCCGAAAACCGCCGCCCGCCGCCTCTTAATCCTGAGTTAGGATATTGGACAATGTCATTCAAAGTTCAATGTGTGGGATGTATTGTGTATAGGAAGAACCTTGGCTGAAGTCGATTACAGAGCCATTCGAGACTACAGCCATTCCTGGGCTATGTAACCATGTGTTCAACATTAATGATGATGATTTCTGTAAAAAGTGCTCTCCTGCGCAGCTGGATGTCCACCTCGGTGAAATATCTCTCAGTAAAATAAATAGTAACTCTGCCACCTATGTCATTATCACATTGACTATAAACTGTTTCCGGCTCCAGCAGATTTTTTTTTTTTTTTTTTTTTTTTTCCTTTTGATGCTTCATTTAAATGTTCAGTTTAGCCTTGTCCAGAAAGTTAAGGACTGCAGCTTTTACTGCACACCGGGTATTGTCGCTGGAGTGACTGGGATAGAGTAGTGTGTCTATGTCCAGTGTTCTCTCATAACATGGTGTCTGATCCTTTACATATGTCTGCTCTATTTTTTCCAACATTATCTGATTATTTCCCTGTCAGTAACAGATCGAGTTTAACGTTAAGGTGACCCTAGTTTCCAACACTGTCTGTACCAGTTGTTACCTGTTACCGTACCTGTTTTATCCGTCACGGTCAGTCGTGACAAGATCACTGTTGGCGTAACTTGAATCTCAAGAATGAAGATGGTATCACAGCTTTTCAAATACAAACAAATATGATCAGATATAAAGTCACTTCGTTCGAAGTTTGCGCCAACAGCTCGACACATAAGGTCACGTGGTTTTTGTCGCATCACCCAGGGTGCAGTCCACAGTAGACCCCTCGTTGCTGGAAATAAACCCTTGGTACCAACCACCTCGCTGGGGATCTAATAACGGGGATCAGATAATCGACTGATGAAACGGAATTCGACTGATGAAAACGGAAACTCGGTCGGTTATTTGTTGATAGCTCGCTTAATACTGGTTCGATTCTGACAATCTAAACTTTCCGGAGTAGCTGAAGAGATTCTCTTTTCAAAAATATATAGTTTGATGACAAAAGTTTTTTAATTTTTGAGATAGTGGGCAACTGAAATTTTCGTGTCGACTTCGCTGAAATTTTTTATGGACCGACCGACATGCGGTTTTTCTTGTCCGAAACGACCGCGTCCCCAGGATTATGAGGTGGAAGTGACTCCGGCTCCGGATTCAGTTATTTCGGCAGACATTACGAGTAATTCATGCCCTAAAATATGGTAACAGTTACTTTCAGAAGGACATTGACAACGGATTAGCGGTTGGGGATTAATTGCATGAGATTAAAACTTAACTGTTCACCAGTCCGGGCTGTGAGATTGTCAAACAATCAGTAAGTGAACAAAACTCACAATGATAAAATTCATTTTAGTTCATATAAATTATAATAATTACTGAGAACAAAATATGTATATTCCTGGTCATTTTTCAGGTACAAGAAGGTACATGCATCAAAATATACGTATTTAAAATTAATGATCAATTAAAAAATATATTTATACCATAGAAAAATACTATTTCCATTTACATTAAGTTATTACATGACACATTCATTTATTTGAAAACTAGGATATTTTTTGTGCAAACTATGTTTTTTTAAATTTAATTCGACACTTATGACCTACCGACATAACCAATCTTTCAATAAACTTACCCGCGATCCTTATTCCGGATTTTCGGAATCTTCTGAAGTCCGTCTCCAAATCAGAGTTTTTAACTCGCTTCACTAATCCGTTTTACGGCAGATTCAGCTGAAAATGTTGTGATTTTCAATCGGGTTTTTTCAGCGAACCCTGTTAAGGAAAACGGTAGAAGGTACATGCATATATTTTATATCATTTTATTCGTAAGAAAGTAGAGCGTTCCGGAAACCTAAAAGTATTTCAGTCAGTCCACGGAATAATTTTCCGGACAAGAAAAACCGCATGTCGGTCGGTCCAGAAAAAATTTCAGCGAAGTCGACACGAAAATTTCAGCTGCCCACTATCTCAAAAATTAAAAAACCTTTGTCATCAAACTATATATTTTTGAAAAGAGAATCTCTTCAGCTACTCCGGAAAGTTTAGATTGTCAGAATCGAACCAGTATCAAGCGAGCTAACAACAAATAACCGACCGAGTTTCCGTTTTCATCCGTTTAATAACACCCCAGCCACCAGTCAGATTTTTGGACCGGATTCGGGGCCTTCGCGCACATCGCCGGCAGTGACATCATATATAGTAAAATAGATGTTTAACGAAAATTTTGATTACTTTTCAAGTCTGCATAATACCTCCGTTGACCTAGCGTTAAAAAGAATTATCTGGAGATAATTTTCCCTGTTTATCTGGACAGAGCATATGAAAAGTAGTTCGCTCATGTGCAACACTAAAGGAGTTGTTTGGTCGGATTCAAACTGAACCGTGCGTTGGTTGGTTTCCCCTATACGTCATAGCAACGTAGTAAAGGTCAACTTCCGCTATTGGAGGCAGGGATGTTAGGGTGCACTCCGGAGATTCTTTTATTCGGCATGGAATAGACTATGGGTCCGTTTTTAGGCCACCAGTTGTCGCAAAACCTTCAACCCAAATCACTTATATATATATATTTTCTGAAAGAGCATGATGAAACTATTATTTTGAGATATAACACTGCTATGTTATAGAAAAATTTAACTCGAACATTCTCCTCCATGCTTGCTTCATTTTTCCTAGAAAACCCCTTAAAAATGTCGAAAAATGGTCAAATTCGGCTCAATTTCCAGAAAAATCTGTAAGAGCGATTTCAATTAAACTTCTTACTCACGTTCCCTGGTCCGGTCTCAACTTAAAAAGGCAAAAAAAGGGGATGTTAACCTAACCGTTTTTTGTCAGATTTTCTTCCCGTAAATGAGTCCCGATTTTTAGTCACACCCAAGGGGCATAACTGAGGCAGGACAAACTTTACTCCATGATCCCGATCAGCGTGTAGGCGAAGCCAGCACTCGATTTGTACGTACTCGTTTGCAGCGTTGGTAATGCTGAATAGGATAGCATTATAGATATAAGCTATTAAGAAGACAAGAAGAATTATGATGTAGCAGAACAAGGGCAGTCTATCGTATTATGAAATTAGAGGGGGGCCATTACTACGAAACTGCGGAGGGCCACCTTAAGGGGCAGGATGTTTTTTACGAAATTAATTATTCACATGTATCGTAATCTCAGAGTGTTTGCGAGTATGGCGGTATACAACACTTGCCAGTTATACATATTATTTTTGGAAATCCGACCGATAACTTTCCCCCTACCCCATCTTTGTTTTGATCACTTTGCCAATTCTAGCAGGATTTTGAGAACAAAACTCAAAATTAACCTATTTCTTCTTAATAATGGTCATCCACTCGGCAATATGAAGGCCGTGGTTACTTTTCCGCTTTCCAATGATAGCAGAAACGCGGGAAAATGCAAATAAGCGATGTAACCAGGTCAAATTATTGGTAATTTTGCACTCAATTTTCTCTTAGAAACATGGGAAATACTTCAGAAACTTGAGAAATAATTTGTAAAACCATAATAATATACATCCATTCCATCCTTTATGGACTGTAAATGGGTTCTCTTGTAAAGAAAATTTACACTGGCAAATTTATATCATTCTGATAGGACCTCGTTCTGCCATAATATCCACCAAAATCTCAGTCCAGGGGGAGATAACTCCTGTATGGAATACAGTATGCAGTAGCCTCAATTGTATACTAATGGACACACTGTGGATTATTTTAATCGAACTCCTGGTCTTCTTTCCACCTGCTTCCGAAAATAGCGCTTCAGGTATAACTAGGCAGTCAAAATTAAACAATCTGGCGTAATGATACATCTCCGCTCCGTAACGGAGTCTACATTAAGATAATGCATAGACTCCACTATTATGCGTTAAAGGGTGCACTCCGGAGATTCTTTTATTCGGCATGGAATAGACTATGGGTCCGTTTTTAGGCCACCAGTTGTCGCAAAACCTTCAACCCAAATCACTTATATGTATATATTTTCTGAAAGAGCATGATGAAACTATTATTTTAAGATATAACACTGCTATGTTATAGAAAAATTTAACTCGAACATTCTCCTCCATGCTTGCTTCATTTTTCCTAGAAAACCCCTTAAAAATGTCGAAAAATGGTCAAATTCGGCTCAATTTCCAGAAAAATCTGTAAGAGCGATTTCAATTAAACTTCTTACTCACGTTCCCTGGTCCGGTCTCAACTTAAAAGGCAAAAAAAAGGGGATGTTAACCTAACCGTTTTTTGTCAGATTTTCTTCCCGTAAATGAGTCCCGATTTTTAGGCACACCCAAGGGGCATAACTGAGGCAGGACAAACTTTGCTCCATGATCCCGATCAGCGTGTAGACGAAGCCAGCACTCGATTTGTACGTACTCGTTTGCAGCGTTGGTAATGCTGAATAGGATAGCATTATAGATATAAGCTATTAAGAAGACAAGAAGAATTATGATGTAGCAGAACAAGGGCAGTCTATCGTATTATGAAATTAGAGAGGGGCCATTACTACGAAACTTTGGAGGGCCACCTTAAGGGCAGGATGTTTTTTACGAAATTAATTATTCACATGTATCGTAATCTCAGAGTGTTTGCGAGTATGGCGGTATACAACACTTGCCAGTTATACATATTATTTTGGAAAATCCGACCGATAACTTTCCCCTACCCCATCTTTGTTTTGATCAATTTTGCCAATTCTAGCAGGATTTTCGAGAACAAAACTCAAAATTAACCTATTTCTTCTTAATAATGGTCATCCACTCGGCAATATGAAGGCCGTGGTTACTTTTCCGCTTTCCAATGATAGCAGAAACGCGGGAAAATGCAAATAAGCGATGTAACCAGGTCAAATTATTGGTAATTTTGCACTCAATTTTCTCTTAGAAACATGGGAAATACTTCAGAAACTTGAGAAATAATTTGTAAAACCATAATAATATACATCCATTCCATCCTTTATGGACTGTAAATAGGTTCTCTTGTAAAGAAAATTTACACTGGCAAATTTATATCATTCTGATAGGACCTCGTTCTGCCATAATATCCACCGAAATCTCAGTCCAGGGGGAGATAACTCCTGTATAGAATACAGTATGCAGTAGCCTCAATTGTATACTAATGGACACACTGTGGATTATTTTAATCGAACTCCTGGTCTTCTTTCCACCTGCTTCCGAAAATAGCGCTTCAGGTATAACTAGGCAGTCAAAATTAAACAATCTGGCGTAATGATACATCTCCGCTCCGTAACGGAGTCTACATTAAGATAATGCATAGACTACACTATTATGCCTTAAGGGTGCACTCCGGAGATTCTTTTATTCGGCATGGAATAGACTATGGGTCCGTTTTTAGGCCACCAGTTGTCGCAAAACCTTCGACCCAAATCACTTATATATATATATTTTCTGAAAGAGCATGATGAAACTATTATTTTAAGATATAACACTGCTATGTTATAGAAAAATTTAACTCGAACATTCTCCTCCATGCTTGCTTCATTTTTTCCTAGAAAACCCCTTAAAAATGTCGAAAAATGGTCAAATTCGGCTCAATTTCCAGAAAAATCTGTAAGAGCGATTTCAATTAAACTTCTTACTCACGTTCCCTGGTCCGGTCTCAACTTAAAAAGGCAAAAAAAAGGGATGTTAACCTAACCGTTTTTTGTCAGATTTTCTTCCCGTAAATGAGTCCCGATTTTTAGTCACACCCAAGGGGCATAACTGAGGCAGGACAAACTTTACTCCATGATCCCGATCAGCGTGTAGACGAAGCCAGCACTCGATTTGTACGTACTCGTTTGCAGCGTTGGTAATGCTGAATAGGATAGCATTATAGATATAAGCTATTAAGAAGACAAGAAGAATTATGATGTAGCAGAACAAGGGCAGTCTATCGTATTATGAAATTAGAGAGGGGCCATTACTACGAAACTGCGGAGGGCCACCTTATTGGAGCCTGCGAAATGGAGCATGCGCTGTGGGGAGGTTGCCTTGGTACAGCCCTTCCGTCTTTCTGAGATGCCAAACCATCCAGAAACCCCATATAAAAGCATATATTTTCTTCATGGGAATGCTCATACCATTAATTCAGCATACAAGCCAGTTATGCAAATTCAACTCGGGATAAATTTTCTTCCCTCGGAACGTACTCCATATTTTCTGGGAAATCTATTAAAATGACCCAAAATGCGCCATATTTCGTTCATTTCCTGGAAAAATCTTGACAATCGATTTCAATAAGATTTCGTCTCAGTGTTCCCCGTCTCGAGGCGAGATGAAAAAGCTATTCAAAATATGGGGTCGACCAGGCCGTTTTCTGTCACATATTCCATATGTAACATAACCGTATTTTTAAACACCTGAAAAACGTACGAAACTGAGGCTGACGAAGGTTAACTTCGCGGCCCGACTCGCCATATAGCTCAACCGAACCACCCATCCGCATATATCATTTTGAAGGAATGGTAGTACCCAGAAGCTTGGTACTATAAATACTGGTTACCAAAAAGGGAAGGATAATTATCATGTGGTCAGATCCGGACGCTCTGCTGTATTAAAATTTTTGAAAATTTCGAAACTATGGACTACTCCCCCAAGACAGACAGGGGAGACTACTGTACTCTCCTGGTGAGTCCGGAACTTTTTGGACGCATCAAAAATGTCTTTTTCGTGTGTGCTTAGTTTTGGGTTGCACAATGAATGAAAACCGTCATGCAAAATTTTAACGCTTCACGGTTTGGTCTCTTTAGTTTGTCCACATGTGTGGACATTTGGACATCATGACTTCAAGTACAGATAGGGGCTTAACAGACCAAGTGAAAATAAGTATGTTTGTCTTTTTCTCTCTGGAATTGAGAAACCGACACATTAAAAAACTATATTTTTCTTATGTGCTTAGTTTTGGGTTCACAATATCATGCAAAATTTGAACGCCTCCCGGTTTGGGCTCTTAGTTTGTCCACATCTGTGGACATTGGGACGTGTAGTGTTTTGTGATCGCTCCGTGATGGATTTCCCCAGGTATTAGAGTACCGGGGGGGGGGGGTACCTTCCCCCTGCATACAGTGAACACTGACACACATTAGTTGAGTTTCTAATATTTATATTAACAACACAGTAGAATGAACATAAGATTTTCACATTTTCTAATAGAGTTTACGGTGTCACCATGATGGTAGAATGAACATAGAATGTAGGAATACGGTAATGTCTGAATGTTCAATATTTAGCCAACAAGACTTGTTTGAAGTCTTCCATGTTTTTCTTGCCAGGTAATGTCTGAATGTTCAATATTTAGAATATTTAGCCAACAAAACTTGTTTGAAGTCTTCCATATCTTTCGCGCCCTGGTGCACGAATATGAAGGCAGCAATCCGATCACGTGGAACTCTCGGTTGGCAGGCCGCTTCCACATTTGCGTACACTTCGCCATCCATAAGATGGCTTGCGAATCGTGTGTCTCCATTATCGCGGAGCGATATCCGGTATATTACCGGATTCTGTTCGGCCTTCATCCGGCAGAGAACAGAATCGTTAAATCTGATAAATTACAGGCTTTCATACCACTTCTGAAACAGATATTGCCTGGGCTTACAAAATATATAGGTATGAATAACTTTCGTATCATACAAGAGGTGTGGTGGATCTGTAATTTTGAACAAGTAGAACATCACATGACTCGAAAATGGCGAGTTACGTTGGGGTTACGTCGGTAGACTTTTGCTGATTGGCTGACGAAGTCACGTGGTATTGATTCCCTCTTGCACTTGCCGAAAGTAGGCTGAAAATGGATACACACGACCCCAGGGTCAGTCTTACCGCGTATAGATGACCGAGGTGGTTACAGGTTGGCCGCTTCCAATGCCTCCGCGATCTCCGCCTCGTTGATGTCGTGTAGCGCCTCAGGCGTCACTGCGTCGGATGGTGGCATGATGTCCAGACACGTATGCATGTTTAACGGCCCGTTGTTCTGACAGCCTGCACATTGTGCGAGACACAAGTGTAGAATGCGCGGTCTAAGATGATACAGGAAGGTTTCAATGTACTTTTTTATAGATATACTCAGATAACTTGTCAGACAAGGCTTCATTCATTTCGTCTGTCAGGCCCTGAAGTTTACGCCACGCAAGTATTTGCAGGGTGACTTCCTCAGGTAAGGGAATACGCGTATCTTTCTTCAACTTCCATTTACGAATATGTACCAGCAACATGTTGTTGAACATAGAACAGGTCAGGATCACATCGTTCCCCACACAAAATTTCGCTTGGTCGCTCCCCTGTTCCTCAATGACCGCCTCGATGACCTGACTTTGTGTCAATCCCTGTACTTTTCCATTGCTCAAACGACAAGGCGATATGCTTAGGTGGTTTGTCGTCCCAGGCTAATGCATTAAAGTGCACTTGCTCGTCTTTCACGGTTAGAGTTATATAGGGAGCGAGCTCCCAACTGTTCATCTGGACCGCCTGGTAGGCCTGCTGGATGATGGCATTCACCTGCTCCACAGATATAGGGAGTAGCACCTCTACCTCCGCTTGCTGGGGCTCTTGCTGAGGCATTTTTAAAGGTGTTAGTTGGGGACGGGCACGTTTGGCAGGTGGGTCGGACTCTTCCTGGTCTTCGTGGGCACCTTTGCTACCTGTACTCTCTTCGGGGATGTCTATGACTGAGGTGTGTTCCTCGGGTTGAAGTAGAGATGCTATTCCCTCATTCCCCGTCTCTCAGCGCCTCCAGGAAGGCCTGAAATGCTAAACCACCTCGGCGCGGCGGTAGAGTGTCGATGAGGGCTCTGTTTCGTTCCATTTATGTAGTGATTATGTTTCCCACCAGAAGCAGATCACATAGTTCGGCCACATTCATCATCTCACTAATGATCTGGACACGGTGCAGCATCAGCTTAGCTCGGTCAGATGAGTCCATGGCTGTTGGCTCAGGTAGGTGCTGTTCAGGCAGGTCTTCAGTAGGTAGGTTCAGGCTGGTCAGGTAACTCCTCAGGTAGGCTCAGGCTGGTCAGGTAGCTCCGGTCAGGCTGGCTCAGGCTGGTCTGGTAAGTCTTCAAGCACGGTCAAGTAGGCAGGCCAATGAATGAAGCAATCCCATGAAAATGACGACTTTTATACACATACATAAAAGACCCCGGATGTACAAAGAACCCGGATATAAGTCCCCGGCTGTACAAGAACCCGGATGTACACGAACCCGTATGCTAGAGGACCCGGATATAGGTCAACCCTAAAATACCCGGCTGTTCCTTGATTCCACCATCAATGCCCGGCTGTATACATGTACAAGGTCCCGGATGTACACGGATGTAAACAAGTCCCCGGGTGAACGAACAGGTCAGTACATGCATTCCTATTATTCAAAATGACCTTGAACTAGTGTGATCACGTGACCTCTCCGTGATGGAAAAACCTCAGATACAAGTCAGTACATGCATCCCATACAGTCATTCCCAGGTCACGCCCGATTCACGCAGACCGGAAGTGACGTTATACCTGCGCAAAAATACCTGCGCACACCTCTCCGTGATGGAAAACCCCCAGATATAAGTCAGTATATGCATTCCATACAGTCAGACATACCCAGGTCACGCCCGATTCACGCAGACCGGAAGTGACGTCATACCTGCGCAAAAACACCTGCGCACTCGTCCAAATGGGAGTCCATATGCCTTCTGTATACTACTGAAGTCCTATAGACTGATTAGGCACATTCAGATATATAGTTATTTTAAAAGTAACTCGATGGATAACGGATAACGCACTATTGGCTTTTGCACTAGAGATCAAGATGTTACATAATTTGATTCAATATCATGTTGATGGACTAAGTTAGAGATAAAATATCGCGTGCATAATTGATTCAATATTAACGCAAAGAGATAAAATAGCATAAATTAAACTTGAAACGCACTATTACATATTACAATAATATATAGATCAATATGATAAACGTGGTTTGATTCAATTTTAATTCGAAGAGATAAAATAGCATCATGAGGACAGAAAAGGAAAAGGAATAAATGTAACTGAATTAAGGCACCGATCAATTGGTTATTTCAAGCAAAAATATATGACAAAGAACATAATCTTCGATAAAGCACAGATATAATATAAGTTCATCATTAGCTTGATAAAAATGCTAGTATCTGCATTGAAACGTCGCTCACAACAATTAAAGAAGTTGATATCCATAATATCTGTGTTCCTGAGTATAATATACATGTAAGTGTTAGTTAGGGTAATAAGGCATCTATGTAATATAACAGTTACAAATAACCAAGTTCTATTTAAATACAAGAAAACTTATTGATGCAGATGCATCAATGCCGGCGGAAACGTTTGTAGCTTATAATCTGCGTATTACAAGCCGATTACGTGTGCAACTGGCGAATACAGGTCACGATGCACCATTATGGTTAAAAAACGTCGATTTGTTTGTTTTCATTAAAGGTTTGACTAATGTAGTTCGCGCAAGGACCCATCTGGAAAGTGTAGGGTCAGCCGAAAGTTAAGTGCTTGCTGGCAAAATGAGCACATGAACCGCATGTCGAACTAGGACTTTGAAAGTAATGTTCCCTGGTTGACATATTAAGTCACTTCACATTATATGGGACCCATCATCAAGCCACTATTTCTTTAGTGATGTGTGTCATTGTGGCATTATATGGGACCCATCATCAAGCCACTATTTCTTTATTGATGTGTGTCATTGTAAATAAAGCCCAGATCGACTTTCTCTACACATCAATCCGATCCGCGTCTTTTACTGTTTCGAGTTTTTAGTAACTCGCAGTTCTATCTCAAACATTTTGGTGCAGACGTACAGGTGAATAACTTGATCATGTATGGTCATCGATTTGGTCTCTCAGCCATAATAAAATAGTACTAAAGGGCATTTATTCGATGAATTCGTAATAACAGAATTAATATTAATGTGTTAACCACGAACGGGTGATACAATCCTGTCATTTTGCGATATGAAACTGGTTGAATCACTCCACGGCACATCTGTGAAGTATGGCTCGAGAAAACACCTGTCACTCGTCCAATATCAAGATGGCCGCTCCCATGTTTACTGAATTCAGATATCCGGCGGCGCGCCGCCGGAAATCAAATGAAGGGAGAGGACATAAACAAAATACAAAGACCAGGATGGTGGATTGTTCACTTCTTCGATGGTGTTCTCGTCTTCGCTTTTCTTACTCTTTTTTTCTGTCCAGGTTTGGAATTTCTAGTTTTCCGTCTGCGGAAACAACAGTTTTTGATTTTCTCGGATGTCCTTTTAGGAATATCTGCACTGCCTCATCTTTCTTCTCTGCAGACATCCCAGATCACACAACATGGGGAACACGGAATTTAGACGCGCTGGGGGCAAGTTCAAAATTTCCCTGTCCGTGAACGGCTCTTCTGACGTCTGCCTGTTGTAATTTCGCAATACTGTGGATTTTCTCCACAATTCTCCGGCAATATTAGGGCTTTCCAGTTTGTTGATAATTTCAAATTATGATTGATACTCTCACAGGCGTTGTTTGTCCAGTCGAGGAGAATTCTGTCGGGCTGGCGAATAACTTAGCAAATCTTGCATCAGATGGAATACCGGGCGGTGTATAAAGTACGGGACGGTTCACGCATTTACGCTGGGAATGATAAATAACATAATAAATTTTGTTTTGAACATCTAAAAAGTATCGGATGGTGAAAACGTACCGGGCGGAAAAGAGAAAAATATCAAATTTACAGTACCGGGCGGTGAATGAAGTAGCGGACGATATAAGAAGAAGAAGAAGAGGGGGAAAAAATGATTCGGAGAACGCGCGCACATCAGAAAACGGCAAATACCAGTCGATATTTACATGGGACATACACAATTTTGTATGGGACACAAAAGGAGTATTGTAGGGTGAACCGGGCGGTGTAAAAAGTACCGGGCGGTGTACCGGGCGCTTTTTAGTAACACCGCATGGCCGATGTAGAGTTCCAGTGGAAATGGAGTGCTATCAAACCTCAGCCCAAACCCACACTTTCAAATGTGCTTCGCGGCTTTTCCCACCGCAATGTTTTTCGGGTGGATTTTTCTGTCGGAAGATGGCATAGAATTGTAAGTTTATTGTCAGCTGTGAATGAATAGTGCCGGTGCCTATCTTTCGTATACCGGGTAGGCCCCTACGGTATAGAAGATAACAAGGTCTCTTTCAATTCCTCGATCTCCACACTGTAAAAAGGAAGTTTTTCAAAACCCCAAAAGTGGGTGAAACCCAGCTGCAACCAGAAGTGGTTTTCCGAACCCCGTCCACTTGGTTTTTCAGAAACCTACTTTTCGTTTTTGGAAAAAACTGCATTGGGTTTCAAAACACTATTTGGTCTTGGGTTTCCAAACCCCAAATGTCGTAGTAGTAGGATAGCAGGCAATTTTGGAAGTTCGAGATACAAAAAGTCAGGTAGTTCAAAATGTACTATATTAATAGCACACATGACACGCGAACAAGCATAATAGCATGTACCCGTAGTCAGAAAGAATTATAGATTTTCAAAAGAAAATCACTTTCTGGATGTTATGCGAACATGGAACATCTATAACAGGGTAAAGTAATCCTTACTTGGTGTAGGTACTTTTAGTGAAAACCTCAGATACGTCTTTCATTAAATAAATCACTGAAGACACGTATCTCAATGATCTTCGGATGATAGTCGGGATTCTTCAAAACATTCTGCATCGGGTACTTTAGCACACCGTCCTCATCTTACGGGGCAGATGGGGCCCTGACATCCCTTTTAGGTGCACCTTGAATAATGCCACAGATTTATGTCCCTTATCTCGATCGAAATGCCGTATGTGGTATTTCGAAAAACCTGACTTCCCAGAGACTAGAATGGGAATTTCAAGACAATAACTACGGTAAATTAAACAGTTAATTACCGGTATCACTTAATTATCCGGTTGTGCTAATTTCTTGCCATAGTTTGATCATTACAGTACCGGTATATCATTTTTGATAGATCAAAATTAGGAATCGGTGAATAAACTCCCAAATCCGCGTTATGGGGTTTCAAAACACCAGTGTTTGAAACCTTTGTATCGGTGTTTCTGTGCCTCAAATATAGTGTTTTGAACAACACGGCGCGTTTTCAAACACACATTGTGGGGTTTCAAAACACAAGTGTTTGAAACTCTGGTATCGGTGTTTCCGTAACCTGGCTTTTTATAGTGCAAGTTTGGGTTTGTGATTATGGTAGGTTAGAACAATCCCGATAATGCTGTTTGGGAGGCAGTTTTTTCGTCTGTTATTCCCTGCCAACATCAAGTATTTATTTGTAATTACACAAAATAGTACCCGGTACCGGAACCGTACGGTAGATGAACGTTTGGGTGCATCGTATAAATTGCAGATCCGTTTATGCAGAGGTATATTTGATTCATGGAGAGGGCCCATTCTAAGTTCTTTTCACTACCATCTTATCTTTGTAGCCATACTCATTAAAGTAAAGTCAATCCCAAGCATTCAATCCTCTCCGAGAGTTCTGAAATGATCATTTTAAGATGTATGGCCTGGGTATTGAAATTTGGTCAAACCCATACCCACTTGCGTACACTTCGCCATCTTACCGCGTATAGATGACCGAGGTGGTTACAGGTTGACCCATATCCTCTTGGATCCCTGCGTCCACAATTTGTGGACATAAGATTTTAGCACCAACAAAAAAACAGGCGCTTTCACTGAGAGCAACATGTATGTCCTCAATTAAAGACTAACAGGTGGTGCCATCTACCTAACATTCTTTAGGAATGGTGGTCACGTGACCTACCTCAGCCGTTTCAAGATAGGATCCTTTGTAGTTAGGTTTGTGGAAAATATTCTCCAAATGTTCCTTTGGAATAAATAAAATTATGCGGGTAGCAAGAATGCTAGGCACCCAAAGACTTGTAAAGCATGAAGTGTTGGTCTGTTTCTTTAATAAGTATAGATACAGCGAAACTAGAACAGTATGCGTCCACTATTGTGGACATTGGCACCATATGCTATATAATTAATGTATTAGTGACGGCCTTTGTTATGGTGTTCTTGGAGAATTTTCTGGAAAGATGCTGTTAAGTAGTAGGTAGCCCGCATCCGTCCGACCGAGTGCCTCACTGCGCATGCGCAGGATTTATTTTGGGGGCGTGGCTATGTGTGTGCGCATGCGTGAGATTATGCAAATGAGTTATATGCAAATGAGGTCATTGGGTATATTCAAGATGGCGACTTGTTTAAGTATGGGCGGGTGGTTTGGATTCAAGATGGCGGCTTGTTTTAGTATGGGCGGGTGGTTTGGATTCAAGATGGCGGCTTGTTTTAGTATGGGAGGGTGGTTTGGATTCAAGATGGCGGCTTGTTTTAGTATGGGAGGGTGGTTTGGATTCAAGATGGCGGCTTGTTTTAGTATGGGAGGGTGGTTTGGATTCAAGATGGCGGCTTGTTTTAGTATGGGAGGGTGGTTTGGATTCAAGATGGCGGCTTGTTTTAGTATGGGAGGGTGGTTTGGATTCAAGATGGCGGCTTGTTTTAGTATGGGAGGGTGGTTTGGATTCAAGATGGCGGTTTGTTTGTGTGTGTAATGGGTTTTTCCCCAGCCCTCATTTGCATATGTTCTTTTCAAGATCCCCAGCATGTCACTCGTTGGATTCAAGATGGCGGCTTGTTTTAGTATGGGCGGGGTGGTCGTGTTCAAGATGGCGGTTTGTTTGTGTGTGTAATGGGTTTTTCCCCAGCCCTCATTTGCATATGTTCTTTTCAAGATCCCCAGCATGTGACTTTCCCGATGCCCATTGTTTGTGTGTGTTAGGGGTTTTCCCCAGTCATCTTCATTTGCATATGTGTTTCAAGATGGCGGCTTGTTTGTGTGTGTTAGGGGTGGTCGTTTTCAAGATGGCGGCCTGTTGTCCGCTGAAAATATGCAAATGAGGTCTTTGGGTGTGTGTTTCAAGATGGCGGCTTGTTTGTGTGTGTTAGGGGTGGTCGTATTCAAGATGGTGGCTTGTTTTTTGTAGGTTAGGGGTGGTCGTTTTCAAGATGGCGGTCTGTTGTCTGCTGAAAATATGCAAATGAGGTCAATGGTCTATAAAAGGAGAGTTCATTTTTAGGGGCGAGGGTGTATTCAATCTGACTTACCTGACCTGTCTCCCAGCCAGCCAGCCAGCCAGCCAGTCAGCCACGCAGCCAGCACAGTCATCCATTTACTTTTTTCCAGTAAGCATGAGACGTGGAGAAGATTTTCCCTTCGACCCAGCAGCACCTCCGGTTGAAGTCTTATTTTTTTGTGTTCTTTTTTCCTTTTTTAATAGTCAAATAGCTCCAAAAACGTCTATTTCCATTCTTGCGCATGCGCAGAATGCTGATAGTTCAACCCACACCAGTCCATCAGATGGCCCTTCATCTCACCTTCACATTGATACCTCACTCGGCTCCATCGGGCCACTAGGGGCGCCCCTAACACCAAAAAGGTTATTTTGCAGTTCGATAGCAAAACCTGGTGTACGAGGATTATTTTTATTTTGCAGGTAGTGGGTCGAGTGAGGTGTCAAATTGAAGCTGACGTGAAATGTTTCAGATTGATACCTCACTCGACCCCATTGGACCACTAGGGGCGCCTCTAACCCAAAAAAAAGGTGTTTTGAAGATTACGCATGCGCAGAATGCTGATAGTTCAACCCACACCAGTCTATCAGATGCGCCTTCACGTTACCTTCAATTTGATACCTCATTCGACCCGATTGCACCATTAGGGACGCCTCTAACCTCAAACAGGCTATTTTTGAAGATTGATATTTTTCATATTATCTTCGCGCATGCGCAGAATTACCCTAATTCAAGCCCACACCCAGTCTATCAGATGCTCCTTCACGTCACCTTCAATTTGATACCTCACTCGACCCCATTGGACCACTAGGGACGCCTCTAACGCCAAAAAGGTTATTTTGCACATCGATATCAACATCTGGTGTACGAAGTTTGTTTTTTGTTTTTTTTTTTTTTTATTTTGGCGGTAGTGCATCGAGTGAGGTATCCAATTGAAGCTGACGTGAAATGCTTCACAATGATACCGGACTCGACCCGATTGGTCCACTAGGGGCACCTCTAAAGGTATTTTGAAGATTGATGTTGATTGATGTTGATATTGATGTTTGGCGTTAGGGCAGCCCCTAGTGGTCCAATGGGGTCGAGTGAGGTATCAATGTGAAGCATTTCACGTCAGCTTTTGACCTTGTGTACGAAATTTTTTTTTGAAAAAAAAAATTTTTTTGGGAAAAAAATTTTTTTGGGTGAAAAAGATGCTGGGAGCTCGTGTTAGTTTGGTGTGCATATGAAAAGAAGTTTTTCTCTTTCGGAAAGATGGATTGGCCCTCAAAAGGGCCTTTGGATAGTGTCACACGAGAGGCACGGTATATTTGCTTCACAGCACCTCTCCGGCGTCAATGCATCGGCAATTCACTATGTCGTAGTTTCTTTTGTCTGGCAATCTCTTCTTCCAGTACCGTCATTGTCGTCTCCATTTCCAACTTCGCTTCCATCATGTCGATAATTTGTTCGTTGAGGTATGATATCTCATCTTCCAGTACCGTGATTGTCGTCTCCATTTCCAACATCGCTCCCCTCATGTCGATAATTTGTTCGTTGAGGCGTGATATCTCAGCCGAAGTGGTTATACTTTCAGTGTTTGCAGTGGAGGTGGTTATTGTTGCAGGTCTAGTAGTTAACCATCCGCTGTCTTGTTCTCCATCATGGGTGTCGGCCTCGTTATTTTCTTGTATGTCCTCCATTCTGTTGTTGTCTTGTTCTTCTCGGGTAATTATCTCTCTATGTTCTTCTGTACCCCTATTCCTTGCATCTCTAGGATGATGGGTGAGCAAGGCTCGTGGTAAACTCATGATGCGTAGAAAAAAACTCATGATGTGTAGTTGTTAATAAATGTGTGAACATACACGTTATTTATAGTCGGCTGTGTGTGTGTGTGTGTGTGTGTGTTTCAAAATGGTGGCTTGTTTGTGTAGGTTAAGGGTGGTCGGATTCAATATGTCGGCTTGTTTGTGTATGTTAGGGGTGGTCGGTTTCAAGATGGTAGCCAATATTTCACTTTCCCGATCCCCAGCCTTCATTTGCATATTTGTTAGTAGCAGGTGCGTTGCCGGTGTGAGTGAGTGATCCCCAGCATTTCCCGATCCCCAGCAATTCACTTTCCCGATCCCCAGCCTTCATTTGCATATTTTCAAGATGACAGGGGATTTTGAAAATATGCAAATGAGGTCAATGGGTGCATGTGCACTCATTGACACCGGTGTCAATGAGTGCACCTCCACGAAAAAAAAAAAAAAAGTTCCGGCAAAAAAAAAAAAAAAAATGTATTCATGCGCGGTGATGCGGTTTGGCCGTGGTTTTGGCGGTAATTCGGTTTCGGAAAAAAGCTTCCGCGGAGAAAAAGTAGTCCCTACATAAAATGGTCCGATTGGGTCGAGTGAGGTATCAAAGTGAAGCTTATGTGAAGGGGCATCTAATGGGCTGGGTGTGGGGTTGAACTATCGGCCTTCTGCGCATGCGCGGTGGTCGAAGGGTATGAAAATAGCCGTGTTGGAGCTAGGCAAGCCCCTAAGGGTCCGATGGGGTCGAGTGAGGTATCAAAGTGAAGCTTATGTGAAGGGGCATCTAATGGGCTGGGTGTGGGGTTGACATATCGGCCTTCTGCGCATGCGCGGTGGCCCAAGGGCATGAAAATAGACGTTTTGGCATCTAGGGGAGCCCCTAATGGTCGAATGGGGTCGAGTGAGGTATCAACGTGAAGCCTAGGTGAAGGGTATTTGATGGCTGGGTGGCTGCATGTAAAATTTTTCCTGAAAAAAAATACGGAACACGGACTTTATCGAAAAACCTGGGAAAATGCCTATATGGGGTATGAGGGGTATATAGGTCGCCGGGCTTAACGGGGCTTGTCTATCAACAGAGTTATCTTCCCCTAGTTCCAGGGTGGGTGTATGTAAAATTTTCCTGAAAAAATACGGAATACGGACTTTATCCTAAATTACGGGAAAATGCCTATATGGGGTATGGAGGTATAGGACCATCCTGGGAAACGTACTTCTATACATTTGCGGTAGGGTTGTGAGGTCTCGTTTTTCTTTCCAAAGCACACTCTTTATATCCTTCATCATGGCTCTATCATTGGTTTTGACGCCAATGCGTTGTACCTGTGGTCGCTCGCCCAACCTATGCCGAGTGGGCATTATACACGTTGGGTGTCAGAAGGTGAGCATTTTACACCTGAACGGACGCCGTATAAACATCTTGCCGACCAGTGGATAGACTGGGAAGCCTATCGACGGGCCATTTATATTCGTCACCAGACCAACGCCACGGAGAAGCGGATAGGGGATCGCCGACTGCCCGTCGATGGGTTTGCCCTTGTACGAGGCACACCCACTGTATTTCAGTTTTACGGGTGTTACTGGCACGGTCACGAATGTCATTTTAGCGCTGGCCAATTTCATTGGCTCTCTATTTTTACTATAGTGCTCTTGCATTCTAACCTTGATGGGTTACCTAGAACTTATAGTCATCAACATAATCTATACGTGTTGGACGAGTCTTTTCACTCACCGTATACACGTACCTCAATGAAATGCCCGCTCCAAACCTAGACCAAAAACACGTACTTGGTCTGTAGGCTGATTTCATTGGCTCTCTATTTTTTACTATAGTGCTCTTGCCTTCTAAACTTGATGGGTTACATTTTGGTCCCATCCTACACCACTGATTTCAGTTTGACTGAATCTCCGCATTGGGCATTAATGCATCAGGAATAAAACACACAAGACAGGGTTTTTTGGTGAGATCTCATTTTTTTTATTCATTGAACAACAACAACGTGAGAACAACCACGTGAAAACTCAAGCCCAGAACAAGGGGCTTGTCATTAACTGAAGCCCAGAACAAGGGGCTTGTCATTAACTGAAGCCCAGAACAAGGGGCTTGTCATTAACTGTATGTACATTGAAATAATTCAAGCCCAGAACGGGGCTTGTACATTGAAATGATGGGCGGCCCAGTCATAGACGAGTACATCGCGGTCCTCGGCCTGGGGGTACTCGTCAAACATCTGTACGATAGTAGATAAGGGTCTTCCCCGGCATCGATGGTACAGGTAAAACAAGCAATATTGTCCGCACACGCCACTGGTCAGGCTTTGCAACGTTTGACTGTTCCAACACCACGTCTCTGTGCCTTGATCCATGAAGTCTGTTAAATCGGGATGGAGGGGTGGCAGGCCGTACGGGTCAAAGTATTCGCCCTGCTCTTCTGTCAAGTACACGGCCACCCAGTGTTCACCGGGCCGATCCATCGGGTCCGTGTTGAGAACGTAAGCAGCCGGATACATACGGTCTAATGGAAACACATCTCGGGCGAACACCCCTTGAAAGACCCTACGTGTCTCTGGGTCATTCTCCAGCACGGTGGTTATCTGGTCTGTATCCATGTTAGGTGGAGAAGTCACACAGGACGTTGCGCGCCTTGTCCACTTGAATGATGTTGTCAAACTCGGCGTAGCAGATCACATTGACGGTGGTCGCCAGGGCTCGTGCAAAGTGGATTTCCAACCGTAAGTTGCCTTGCTTGGCCAGGGCCAGCTGATGGTCGTTCTCTAAGGTGGGGGTCAGATCGAAACAGAACAACGTGTATCCGTTCGCGTAGTCCTCCCGACTGATCATATTCCCTTCGTCCTGGTTGATTTGACCGGTGGCTGTAAACAGGCTCTGATAGGCTCGAATGAAATTCCTCCGCCCAAAGTTCGGGGTTAAGGCCGTGGCTGGCACCTGTTGTCCATCCACATGCAGGGCCACAAAATTGATGCCGAAATGTTTAAAGTCAAACGGATTCTCTGGGTAGGCTCCGCTGAAACTGGTATTTTCCACACAGGCCAGGATCAATCGCTTGGGTAGTTCCCCCAGGAACAGGTTTTCTTTGTTGGCGCCCATATTTCCAGCAGGCACAGAGAACACTTTGGTTTGCACACGTCGGATAGGGTACTGGGCTGGTTTTGTTTCCAAGGCTTTCATGTGCCCCAATTGAACGGCTGGATTCGGTTTCACTTTTCGGACATACAGGACTGCGTCTTGGATGACAATCTTATAGTCCGCTGCATGCCCCTCTACGTTAGTGGCCATCAAGGCGAAGGTCGGAGGCGCCCGTATCAGTCGGATTTTGATGGGGATCTTGTTCAAGAGGTACCGGTCTTGCATGAACATGTCTGCATGCAGTCGACCCATCATATCCACCGAGGCACTGTTCGCAGTGAAAGCCTTCCGTTTGTTATATCCCCCATTGTCCGCCGTGTCCATGTGCTCGGCCGTGTCCTTGTAGAATAAAGCGGTTGTCAGCTGAGATTTTTTAGCCTCTCGGCCATACGACAACAGTGTCTCGATGTAGGCTCGATAGGGGTACGTGTTGGTGGAGTCACTGATGAGTTTGTCGCTGAGAAAAATATCCACCTGCTGAAACATCGAGTGCAGCCAGAGATTCGTCGGGCCCACCGTTGCTTGGTCAGCGAGTCTGGTGCCAGCTCCATTGACCACCTTGGCTTTCACATACAAGTAGGTATGGGCTAAATCCACATAGGCCGTATCCGCATTACTGATAGGTATGGGCTAAATCCACATAGGCCGTACATTACTGATGGTGAACTCGATGGTCCGGTTTCGTTGATGCTGGAGAGCGGGAGATGCTCCACCCATAATCCTTGTTCGACACTGGTTTGTGTGGGCGGCACGGTCCACAAATCAAATTCACTGTTGGTGGAGGGGCAGGACTCGGCGTGGATTAAGGCCATGTTTTAAGAAAAGATATCCCGGGTCTTCTTCGATGTGCGTCGTCGCTGGATCGGTCGTCGACTGGTGCGTGGTCTCCGTGGGGCAGCTCTTTTATTCCCTACGGTGCGTTGTGCTTTGGCCACCAATACGCCTCCCGCTTCTTTGGCCCGTCGTTTCAAGGCTTGTCGGGGTGCCGTACCCCCCAAGACATCACCGGCCACTTGCAGTCCACTGCGTACCGCTTGTTTGCCCATTGCTTTCACCCCACGCGTCACCAAGGGCAGGAACGTTTTCACAATGCTGCCGAGTATGTTCCCCAGTCCATGTCCTCGTTGCATGCGTGCACCGCTAAAGACCGGAAAGCCACCCCGGCCTGTTGGGCATAATAGTCGGCATAGCTGCGTGCATCGCACTCGTAAGGTACTTTCATTATGCAAAGTGGGGAGCACGTGCTTGTCGAAAATGAAGTGTCAGCACCACTTTTCCTCGTTCGAATGCCACCGCTCGTCCCGTGTCATCTCTTATATCCACCGTGATCGTGTTGATATCGGTATGTCGTACGGGCAGGTACATGATATGGTTGAAACTGTGGGTGACTTGATCGCCATACGTCTTTTTAATGGGGACCACCCGTAACAGAGGTGTGTTGATATCGCCCACGATGTGGTTGTCCACCACGTCCGAGTAGACGTAGAGTCCGTACATACCCGACTTCATATCCATCGGCATCTCGCCATGGTGTTGGTTGGGACCAGCGAACGTCTGTAGATCGAAACCCAGCATTTGCTGTAGTGTAGGACTGAGTTTCACATTCACGGTATCGGTGACGGTAAGCTGTGCCTTGTCGTTGTGTACGTTGACATCGAAGAACACGTTTCTCTTGAAGCGCAAGGCTATCAGGCGTGTTGCACTATCCGTCACCCCCGTAGCGCCTTATCATGCATCAGTCTTGACAGCCCACCCATGAACTCTTTGGGGGTATCGTATTGGCCTTCGGGCAGGGTGAGCCGGGTGTTTTTGCCTTCGTAGGTGACCTCGTACCACACTTCATTGGCTCGCACGTTGTACCACGAGTAAGGGTATTGGATATCCACGAGGGCACATTCCCAGCGTCCAGGTAAATGTAACGGTTGTGGTAACTGGGTGACGTACTTGGCCACGGTGTTGTCAGGAAACACATCCAGCGAACTGTTACTGGGTAGGGTCAGGTAAAACATGGCGACTGAGCTGTCCTGCTGCTGCTGTTGGTTTTAATAGGTCTTCCAGGCCTTGGGCGGTTGTGTCCGGCGTCGTGTTCGTCGCGTTGACTTGCTACGTGTGACGGCTCTGGAGATGTGGGGTGTCCTGATCGAGGGTGGTTTTTTAAAGGTCTGAAAAGAAGGTGCCCGTTGTGATGGTGGTGGAGTTTTGGGGGGTGACTCCGGTTCCCAGTCGGATTCCCAAGAAGGTTGTGGTGAGAGTCGTGGTGCACGACTCGGCGATTGCTGGGTTTGCTGCATAAAGGCCCAGCGGTGGGGGTTCCCCACCAATTCCTGTGGTACATGCATGTCTTTCAAGCCTTGAGCGAAGACCTCCCATCCTCGAGGATCGGTGTGCGATCTGCGTTGACGCATCAGATCATTCACTAAATCCGTCATGTGGGTGCCGGGGACCACCTGATTCTGTACCAGGAGTTCGCCTTTATCATTCCAAGTCATGTTAGGATTCTGTTTCATCCGTTGTAATACCAGGCCAGCTTGTTTCTTGAACGAGGCAGGTACACTCTTCAGCACTTCGTCTTCCACCCACTGTGGGGCTGTGGAGGCTACCTGACCCGGCTGTTGGAGCGGTGCTGAGGTCAGCGGTCTGTCACGTGGTGGTGGTGGTGGTGGTGGTGGTGGTGCTGTTGCTGGGGTAGACAGGGTTTTGTATTGGTCCATGAACGTCATGTACCGTTGAAGCGTCTCATTGTACCGTTGTACTTTCTCACTGTCGCTTAACCCCGGTCTCTGTAAGATCTGTTGCATCTCTCCATCGAGGCTGTTTATGGTCTTCACCGTAGGTGGGACAGGGTAGGGTGATTGGAGGTTTTGCAGGAACCGTGGTTCGACGAGGACCATTTTTTTCGTGTGGTTCATTGTCGGCCGAAGAGTCCACCCAATACTGGACCCAACACGGAAGCGGCCAACGGTGCTAAGATGGCCCCGAGAAAGCCGCCTTTCTGTAACACCTTTTTCTTTTGTGTTTGAGGGACCCGCTTGTGGACTAGGGTTCGGAGACCTGTCTTATGCTTGGCCAACTTGGTCTTCTGAGCCGGAGTCAGTGGTACGTTGCCTTTTAACAGGTTGTACCCGATCTCGCACAGACAGCGTACAAGGTCAGGGTCCGCACCGCGTACAATGGTTCGGACTAACTCGGGTGGGGCCGTCTTCAATACACGGAGCGTGGGAGCGTGCTTCCGTACTCGCGCAGACATCCTGTACAACTAATGCTAGAACCCACAACGCTGCCCTTTTTATCCACCTCACAGACAAAGTCAACCCTGCTGTGGTATTCATTCTTTTTATTATTCCCCATCATCAAACACACAGACCCCAGCTGGAGGCGCCACTGTGGATGTGTTTACATTATTTTTGCATGTACACGTGGTGGGTCTCTCCGGGAAAGATGTCGGTCCGTAGTCGAAGGTGGTCGGGAGTGGCTTGCTTGAGGTCGAAGAGCATATACCCGTGCTGAGGGGTTGTGGCATCTTTGAAGGCTTCCAACGCAAACGGTGTGCGGCCGGGAAACATCTGTCTCGCCAGGTGCAGCAGTTGAGTGGTATCTCTCGGGTTTTTGAAGACCACCAGGTAGTGGGCATTTAAGCTGATATTCCGATGTTCTTTGTTTTTACTGAACAGATTCTGCACAATGTAGATGATGCTGAGCCGTCGATGATGGCTGCCTTTGGTAAAGAGTTGGGTGACCCGTGCATCCGTCTCCGCCATGAGATCATCCAGAACCACCAAGGTGTCGGGTTCCAAATCGGCCAGGTTGGGTAGGCCTTCCACGAACGTGATGTGGGGCATTGCTGCATACGCTTCCTGCCATTCTCCGTAACACCACACGACTCGGGCAATGGGTGGGTGATCATGCTGTCGGCGTGTTGAAGGAGCTTCCTGACGAAGTGCGTTTTGCCGGAGCCCGTCGGTCCTGCGATGACGCAAGTGAAGGGATGCTGCCACCGAGGGTCCATGGTTTGAGGTGTATCCGTTGTCGTGGTAACACGCTCTTGTAAATTTCGTACGAGTGAACTGGAGTGGTGGTGGGTACAACGTCGGTCGTCGTTGTCTGTTCACGTTCAGAGATGGTGCTGGGGGTGGGTACAACGTGGGTGGTCGTCGTCGTTGTCGGTTCACTGTGAGGGATGAAATCCGGTAGGTGTTCAGACGTAGTAGGTGTACTTGGTGTAGGTGTAGAGCTCGACGTGGCTTGTACGCGGGGTGTGGTGGTGGTGGTGGTGACTGGGCTCGATACGACTGGTGCTCTCTGTAGACCCGTTTCGCTGGTGCCTGGTGTTCTCAGTTGGTTAAGTAACGTGCTGACATAGGCTACGTCGTAAAACACACCTCCGTACAACACACTCAGCAGGGTTAGCAATAGCACCCCAAAGACCACTTGCGCTTTGCGCGTTTTGCGAGACGCTGTCTTCAGAGGCAGCTGCTGTTGGTCCATAGCACTGTGGTCGGATGTGGAATGAAGGAGGACGGTAGTGGTGTCTGGTTTTATAGTCGTTTCACCTGGTTGGCCGCGACCCAGGAATTGAAGGAACTGGGCCAGCCTTGCCATTTCACGAAATGAAACAGTTTGCCACGTCGACGTTCCGTTTTCAAAATCTGCTCCACCGTGTAGTAGTCTTGCTGTGTTTTTACAACAGGCTGTAATTCCGTGTCGTAAAACGTCCCCAGCAACGTTTCCCCTTGGAGATCTTCCAGTTCATAGACTCGCCGCTGTCGGGGTAGGCGCCGTTTAATCAGGAAGTGCTCATCGCTCCAGTTGGGCAAGTAACTTTTCTCGAACTTGCCCTTGACTTTACTGATCCGTACAGGGTCCCCGACCTTGTACACCGCCTTCGTCGTTCGCTGCGATGGCCTGGGGTACAAGACACGCCGGACTTGGGCTTCATTGCGTTGGGTCACGGTAATGGGGGCTCTCTCTATACTTCGATGATAGGTTCGATTGTAACCCCTCACCAGTTTCGGGAGAACATCGATGTACCGCCTTGTATTCTTATAGGTGAAATATTTATACATGCGGCCTTTGAATGTCCTGTTGAACCTCTCCACCACGGAAGCCTTGGTCTCGTTGTACGTATGGAAGAAAAACACCTTCTGGGCTTTCAGAAACTGTTGGAACGGTCTGTTGAGGAATTCCGTGCCTTCGTCGGTTTGCAAATACAAAGGTTTGCGCCCGGTCTTGAAGATGTCTTTGAACGCCGCTATGAGATTCGCCCCCGTTTTCGTCCGGATGGGTACCACCCACGCATACTTGGATAGGATATCGATGCACGTCAAGATATACCGATTCTCATCGTTGTGTTTGGCAAAGGCGCTCATATCCACCAAATCCGCTTGCCACTGGGCATCTATTCCTCCCACGATGACCCGGTTCCGTAGAAAATGGCGACGGACAGATCGATGTAAGGTATAGGTGTCTTGTTTTCTTAACCAATCTCGGACTTGGGCACGTTGTATCCCCTGGGGTTTGGCCGCTCGATAGAGAGCCGACAAGGCACTATAGGCCGCCGGACTGTCGGGACTGTAGTATAAGTTATCCAACACCTTCTCCCAGCGCTTCATGGTGACACAATGATGATGGACCCTGGCTCTATCGTTTATTTATAACGGGTGTATCTTGGGCCGGAGTTTCTTTCTGATTTTCTTCGTGGGCTTCCACAGTGGCCATGGTCAATGACCAGTCCAACTCGTCTGATGACCGCTTGATAAGCACTTCATCCACATCTACCACGGCATCTTCCAATGCAGACCATAGATCAGGGTGAAGGGTAAAATGCACTGTACCCCCATCTAGCCGAGCCAATTGAGCAAAGAAAGGGCCGCGTCGGATGTACACATCGTGACACAAGTGGATGAGGTCGCCGTCCAGTTCACCAGACAACACCCGTTTGAATTTGGTCCAGCCCTCCCGGGACAGACGAATGTGAGCCGGGCACGGTTGTGTAGGGTCCGTGTCTCCCACCACCTCCTCCATGATATCGACCTTATCCGCATACACGTGCAGGAAAACCTCGGGGGTCAAGCTGAAATACGCCAGTACTATATGCTCCGTCATGGTCAGTACGTGAATGGTACCAGATTTCACTGTCTCCCGTATTTATAGGGAGAACCCCGTGAGATCAAAGGATCAGGTGGTTATGTCATTGGGCTGACTGAGTTTAGCCGGGTAATCAATGGCATCGTCGTCGTCGGGTTCATGTAGTTGTTCATGGGGTTCAGCCATTGGCCCCGCGGCTTCATCACGGATTTTTTCTTCTTCTTCATCGTTCTGGACCGTCATGTGTGTGTGGGTGGCTTCATCAGGTGACACTGTCATTCCAGCCTCTGCGCATTCTATACATATAGTATTTTCTCCATCCGCTTTTTTTTCATTAGGTTCATCTAGTGCGTGTTCGATAGCACGAGCCCATGCCAATTGATCGGGTGATCGATCGTCGGGTGTAAATAACTGGTCTACAATAGGCACTATTTTCTCCAAGGCTGACCACAGAGAGGGAGTTAGGAGGAAACTTCGAGCCGGCTCTTGGTAGCGTCCCACCCGTGGGTAGAGCGCAGTACGGTATACATAAATGGCATTGTCCATGTGGATCAGGCGTCCGTCCAATTCACCGCTTAACACTCGTTTAAACTTAGTCCACCCATCACGCTGTAGTGTCACCGTATTCGATAAAGTCTCAGGGGACGCCCTCCAATCCCCGCCACTATCTTCCACCAGAGTCACATAATCTTCATAAACGTATAATCCCACCTGGTAAGGTGTAAGGGGGAGGATGGCTCGTAGGACGGATGACATGCTTGGTCCAAATGTCGAACGGTGAATGACACACACTCTGTCTGACCCTGGTATTTATAGTGTCAATACCACAGCGCCAGGGTGAATAGGGCACAGACTAGTATGAGGCCAACCAGCCGGTGCTGGTTGCGGCGTGAGCGCTCGTGGTCCATAGCCCGAGCATCAAGGATGGCTGTCATAGTCCAGTAGTGGTGAATGATGGCACGCCTCTCCATCGAGTGCACTCTGTGGAGGACCGCTTCTGTGAACTCGTTCAGGATCTGGCGTCGTCCCTCGTTGTCGTCGCCATCTGCAAACATGGACCGGACCACTGCTCGGTAACCCGTGAATGAATTCACCACGGTGGCATACTGTAAAATGCGAGTCGCATGGGGCTGGGTCTCCGCCATGGCTCTGTAGAAATGAAGGTGTGGGATCCAGAGGGACGTGTTTTATAGACCAGATGTAGCTCTACGGGTATAGTCCGTGATACGTACTATTCTGATGGGTTAGTCCAAAAAAAGGGAGCAACAACAACAACACAGATTACAGATCAATCCTTTTATTATGCGTGAACAACATAGAAATGCATGTACTGACCTGTCTGTGGGAGGTTTCCCACAATGGCGTTCACCTTCGCGTCTTTTCGTGTACGTCCGTGTCTTTTCGTTAAAGTCCGTGTATCTTCGGTAAAGTCCGTAGGCATTGGGCAAGGAAGCTTTTTCCCGAGACCGAATCACCGCCAGACATGACTGCATCACCGCGGATGAATACATTCTTGCACTCACTCACACCACAGGTCGAGTGAGGTATCAAAGTGAAGCTTAGGTGAAGGAGCATCTAATGGACTGGGTGTGGGGTTGACATATCGATAAAAAATGGATATGACCTTGAACTGATCACGTGACCTCCCGTGATGACAAATACCCAGAACCAAGTCAGTACATGCATCCCATAGTCCCAGGTCACACCCGATTCACGCAGACCGGAAGTGACGTCATACACCTGCGCACAACCGTGATGGAAAAAACCCAGAACCAAGTCAGTACATGCATTCCATACAGGCAGAATGCAGGCAGGCAAGCAAGGCAGGGATGCAGGCAGGCAGGCAGGCAGGGAGACAGGTCAGGTCAGGTAAGTCAGATTGAATACACCCCTTTCCCTAAAAATGGACTCCTTTTATACGTTTTTCTATCCACCCCCCACCATGCACTGAGACACAAAAACTGGCCGCCATTTTGAACCCACCATGCACTGAAAAAATCGCCATCTTGAACACGACCACCCCCGCCCTACAAAAACAAGCCGCCATCTTGAAACCGACATATGCAAATGAGGAGGGCTGGGGAAAACCCATAACACACACAAACAAGCCGCCATCTTGAAACCGACCACCCCTACCCTACAAAAACAAGCCGCCATCTTGAAAACGACCACCCCTAACATACAAAAACAAGCCGCCACTTGAAACCGACCACCCCCACCCTACAAAAACAAGCCGCCATCTTGAACATATGCAAATGAGGGCTGGGGAAAACCCATAACACACACAAACAAGCCGCCATCTTGAAAACGACCACCCCCACCATACAAAAACAAGCCGCCATCTTGAACATATGCAAATGAGGGCTGGGGAAAACCCATTACACACACAAACAAGCCGCCATCTTGAAACCGACCACCCCTACTCCATAAAACAAGCAAGTCGTCATCTTGAACTTGACCTCACTCCCTATCCTAAGCAAAACAAGCTGCCATCTTGAACTGACCACCCCTGACCACATGGCTGCAAAACAAGCTCGCCATCTTGAATATACCACTTGAACCTAATGACTCCTGATGCTTCAGAGTATAAACTCATTGCGCCGCCATCTTGAAACTGACCACCCCTACCCTACAAAAACAAGCCGCCATCTTGAAAACGACCACCCCTAACCTACAAAAACAAGCCGCCATCTTGAAACCGACCACCCCCACCCTACAAAAACAAGCCGCCATCTTGAACATATGCAAATGAGGGCTGGGGAAAACCCATAACACACACAAACAAGCCGCCATCTTGAATACGACCACCCCACCCATACAAAAACAAGCCGCCATCTTGAATACGACCACCCCTAACATACAAAAACAAGCCGCCATCTTGAATCCGACCACCCCTAACCTACAAAAACAAGCCGCCATCTTGAATCCGACCACCCCCACCATACAAAAACAAGCCGCCATCTTGAATATACCCAATGAACCCAATGACCTCATTTGCATAAAACTCATTTGCATAGACTCACGCATGCGCACACACATAGCCACGCCCCCAAAATAAATCCTGCGCATGCGCAGTGAGGCACTCGGTCGGACGGATGCGGGCTACCTACTACTCTGTTATCAATCATTTGTAGAGTAAAACAGACATACATATATTTTAACTTCATCTAGACTATCTGTAGTTTAAGTAATTTTGAGTGAAAACAACCATTGACACCAATAGCTGTATTCTGCCCCGTAAGTAGTATACACCGAGCATTTCGAGCCAACTTTTTCGCAGCGCCCCCTGGCGGCAGAAACCGGGACTAGGGGAGGTAACTCTTGTTATGCAAAAGAATGCTTTAACCCAAACGAGAGGTCAAGGCCGCTATAGTTCCGGCAAAAGGTCATTGAGTGCACTTCCGGACACGTGACCTTTGGGCGCATGTATTCCTCCGCGGTGATGCGGTCTGGCGGTGATGCGGTCAGGGGAAAAAAGCTTCCGCGGAGAAAAAGTAGTCCCCAGAAAACAAATACGCTGCATGGTCCGATTGGGTCGAGTGAGGTATCAAAGTGAAGCCTGCGTAAAGGGGCATCTGATGGGCTGGGTGCGGGGTTGAAATAGCATTATTCTGCGCATGCGCGGTGGACCAAGGGTATGGAAATATACGTTTTGGGGTCTAGGG